>JABEVN020003771.1:0-16945 GCA_013146195.2 Codonopsis lanceolata | reverse complement strand
CTTCATTCGGGTAGTAAAGAATAAAAAAAGTAAAAAAGAAAGAAAGAAAAAAAATATCCGATTTGGTCGTCCAATATAGTGGCCGGTTCCCAAGCCCAGCGGTTTTTAACGGCGGTGAGCTATAGTCAAATCAAAGGCAGCGAGGAGACCAAGAAAAAGACCTCATTCACCATCCCTTGGGAACCTACGCTATCATGTCATGCGTGCAGGCTAAAAATGATGGGGCTACTTATCAAAAGGTACTACCACTCTTCCACGATGTGCGTATATTGTCAAAGAGATCCGGTCGAGGAGATGTCGTACTCACGACAAGCCGGGGAAGAAAAGACCTTGTTCACCTCCAATCTCAACGAGCTCAAAGGTATTATGCTCGAACCACCCTATATGGCAAGTGCTTCCCTCTCGGCCGTTAAAGTGAAAACACGAAGGACGGTCTAGGCAAAAGTTAGGGGCATATAAAAATTTATAAAAAGAAATAAGGGCTCGCTAAATTTGAAACCGAAAGAGGCGACCTAGGCAAAAATTAGAGCACACAAAAAATATTACAAAAAAGAATAATAATAATAAAATAATAATAAAGGCTCGCTGGGTTGAAAACCCAAAAGGGCATCCTAGGCAAAAGTTAAAGCCAAATAAAGTATATATATCAGGAGAATAAGGAGGAAAGCACTCTTTGAAACCTCGGCATCTTACCTCCAGTCTTCAGCATGCAAAGGGGCTCGACTAACGGAAAAAAAAAAACCACGGCCAGGCTCGCAATAAAACACTAAAATATAATATTACAGTCCTAAGGTGCAACTTAGGAATAATTGCTAAAGAAATTTAGGTTATACATTAATTGCTGTACATATCTATTATTGCCTCTACCCCCTTGTTTCATAAAACTATCCTTCATTTGCGGCTCAAGCCGGGAGCGGTCCATCGATTACTGCGGCGTCCTTTGGCCTGAGCCCATGTACTTCTTCTACGGGGAGACGAAAGGCTCGATCTCATAAGAAGCACTAGAAGTATCCTCGTCCTATTCATCATCTGCGTTGCCAACGAAAAAGCCGGATTAGATCATTCACGGTACGCCTGTTTGATTCGAAGAAAAATACGAGAAGTTGTGAGAATAGCCTTATGCCAAGTATAGCCACACCCAACAATGGTATCGCCAAAAACGGGAGGAAGAAGCGCCTTTTCCTTTCGCATATCACAAAGAAAAAAAAGAAAGAAAAAACATGTTCAAGCAGAAGGTATATTCCTTTAAAATCGTTTTGAGATATAGGCGTGTCATTACCTATTAGACATCGGTATAACTTTGCTTTATGCGTGTGTGTTAGTCTGCATTTTTTATTTATCATTATAAAATTAGTTACATTGTAAATATTTGTGCAGTCTTCAAAAAAACAACACAACAAAAACACCAAAAAAAAATTTGTATTGTTTTGCATCTAAATAGGCATTTTGCATTCTAAGCATTATAAAAGTATGTTTTGCATTTTAAAGATATATACTACATTTTACATTATTGCATGTATGATAGAATAAAATATCCATGCATCATGTTAATAAGCATCTTATAATTTTAGGCATCACATTTGCATCAAATAAAGTAGTACATGCATCCGATATTTGCATTTAGTATCCAATAAGCTGCATTAGGGGTGCGCTAAAAAGAAAATAAAATGTCACCATTCATGAAAATAAATATTCTCATGACATTTACTATATCTCTGCAGCATAAGCATACATCATGTAGTCCCACTTGCATTTATAGTATAAATCATGCATGGTAGGGTCAAATAGTGACCACTAGTTTAATCATGCATCGTAAGCATAAATTTCATACATCATCACTTAATTGCATCATTTAGGCATAAATAGGACATGCATATGCATCATTAATAAAGTCAGGAATGCTTCAAAAGTGCCAAAAAGTGTCAAAATCTAGCATATCAGAAGTATATTCAGGCGGACCAAATTTAAAAAAAAAGGACAAAAAAAGAAAAAAAAAGAGAGAAAAAAAAAGAGGTAATAAGCATGCAAATAAAGAAAAACGGTGAGCATGCAGAATAAAAAAAGAGGAATATGAAAAAACAAAAAAGAGCTAATAAGCATGCAAATAAAGAAAAGTGGTAGGCATGCAAAAAAAAGGAGAGAAAAGAAAAAAAAACAAAAAAAGAAAAGAAAAAATCGGGAGAGGGGAAAATGCATGTACAAGAAAGAAAATTTGAAGTGCATGCAACAAGAAAAAATGCGGCGGCAGAAGAAGAAATTTTCGTCTGAAGCTAGAAAATGGAGCGAAAAGAAGATAGCGACGAAAGAAAAAGATGATTTCAGCTGATACCAAGAGATGCTGCAGCAAGAAAAAAGAAGTTTCTGACCAAGGTTAGAAAGAGTAGTAAAGAAAATGCAGCAGCATCAAGAAAATTTTCCAGCTAAAGCCAAAAACAAAGCGGGATATGGGGAAAGATTTTCCAGCAAAGATTGGAATTGTGACAAAAAGAAAAAAATCCCCAGCAAAGTGCAGCGAAAAACAACGTAAAGCAGCAAGAGGCAGCAAAGCGACAGCAGCAGTAATTGGCTGCATGGCCACGACAAAGGTAAAGAAAAGGAAGGTATTTTCCTTTTTAGCAGTGCATTTGTTTAATGTTTGGAAACTTTCCTTTAAGGGGCACGCAGCCCCGGATTAATATGGAAAGGTTTTGTTCTCCGTTGAAGGCTGAGTTCCTGAGGAGGCAATGCATTCCATGCATTTTGGCTGTGTTGGAAACTTTCCTTTCCTTTAAGGGTGCGCATCCCTAGATTTATAGGGAAAGGTCTTGTTCTCCGGTAGAGGCTGAGTTCCTAAGGAAACAATTCATTCCGCGCAGCCGTCTGACGAACTACGTTTGGTCTGATTCCTTGGCTAAGGATACGTAGGCAGTCTATCACGATAGACGCGACCATCATAGCACGTATTTACCCTTGACGCACTTATTTGATAAAGCTTTGCCGCACTTGCTCATTTAGTATTGCCGCACTTGCACCGCAGCATTTAGTCCCCAGCTGAGTGAACTATGTCTTGGTCTGATTCCTTGTTTAAGGATACGTAGGCAGCCTATCACGGCAGGCACGACTGTTGTATGAGTGATAGTTTAGGTTTTGGCCTGAACTACGTTTTGGTTTGAGTTCCTTTATTAAAGAATACGTAGGCAGCCTACACTAGTAGGTCCGACCATCAGAGCACTTTAAAATTCATATCTGCTAAAAAAATATGATAACCTTTTATAACCGACTAAAATTGTCTAGACTATGGAGTTTGGTATGTGTTATATCTTGTTGCATTATAACTACTACTGTTGCATCTCATCCCCGCTCTATAATTGAACGAAATTGAGAGTCTATTGTTTATCAATGATGTTCGCCTACCTCAGAAGCCTTGGAGTTGATTCTTATGTTAGATTTATATCTGCTCGAGTTCATTACATCTAGTTTTATACTTGCTGGCTAATCGGGCTGCGTATCGATTAGCGTGGCAACTGTGTATAGAACTTTGCCTAGTATAGTTTTTGTAGGACTTTACAGGTTCAGCGGAAGACCTCTCCACAAGCTTTATCAGAAGACCTGCTTAAAGCCCACAAACGGTAGACCTCGTGTCCACCTGATCTTCTATGACGTGTCCTATCCAAAGAATGACTCATTGGATTAATTCAAACTTATCCTAATCATTATTTGAATTAATCCAAGACATTCCACGACATATCAAGCCGCCGAAAGCAACTTTCCGAAAAGCGTGAAGACTTTTTCGCCCCGCCTGAATAGTGAAAGCGAAAAGCGGCTGTCTCCTACTTTCTCGCAACAACTCTCGAGATCGACACCTAAATCGCCCACCTTTTGAAGATCTCGTAAATCATTCCCCGCTCTAGATATCTGTGAAGACGAAAATCCTGATCGTGACCCATGCATTTAATGCATTGTTGAAAAAATTTGTTGAAGTATTCGTCTTCTCCAACGGATCTTTTGAAGTGCACTCGCTATAAATGCTACCATTGAAGACCGAAAAACAAGCATTACGTAATCAATCGAACACTTAAAGAATTGGTTTGAAACTTCATAACTCCTAGTCTTACAGCTCAGTGCAATCAAGAGATCCTCAACAGATCTAGAAGTCCTCGTCAACAACAAGAAGCTGCTCATCAACACTTATTGTTTTTAACTTCTTGTTGTTTACATTCATTTACTATACTTCATGCACGAATTAAATATCTTGTATTTCTGAGATATTTAATTCCATAGACCCCAAACACAAGTCAATATTTTGTACACGATCCATTAGTGATATTCTTTGTAATTGATCTAGTGGAAAACATAGCGCACTATTTAAATCCAAGGTTGACTGCCTTGGTGGTGGACGTAGCACTCTTTATAGTGTGAACCATCCCAAAATACTTGTGTTATTTCTTATCTGTTTGTTTGTCATTTGATCTAGTCATTACTTTGATTATCTTTATCCATTTACAGCAGAACTTAAGTATCTTGTAAAAGGTCTACCGGTAGTCCTTATCGGCAGACCTGGAACAACTATCTTGAAGGTCTTCCGCTACTTCATTCTCTTCAATAGATTGCAAGCATCCTTTAAAGAATTTACTTAAAAGTTTTAAGTGTTTAATAAGCTATTCAACCCCCCCCTTCTAGCTTATTATTGTGCCCATTGGGACCCACACTTGGGTTACCCGTAGACTCCATCGTTGAGGGGCTCTGTAGATACCTCAATTTCGTACCCCTGATATGTAACTCTGGCATGCGTTATCAAGAACTGTTTAAAATTAACAAATGTCAAGTTACAGGGTTGAAAATGCAAAAGGAAAAAGTAGGATGCATGAACAGTGAACTACAGGGGAGGAAAGTGTCAAAAATCAAAGTTGAATAGTGGCATGGGTGCCGCGCCAGAGGGGGCTGTAGGTTGCGCCAGCTATGCTACTGTAGCATGTCGACTTAACGTATTGTGCACTCGCGGAAGCTCGGTGTACAACTGAATGAAGCGGCTGAAGGAAATTGGAAAATTCCCGATGAATCCTCACTCTCACCTATAAATAAGAGGCTCCGGCTCCTCATTTCATTGTTCAGAAATATCGCAACGAAGCGCTGAAAGAATTCTTCGTTCCTTGGCGAGTATTAGTGAGAGGTGTGAGATAGGTGAGTGAAGCCCACTAAAGTCTCCAAACCCCGTCCAAACTACCCCAAAATAAATATCCACCGGTTATAAGTGATCCCTAGCCTAGTTGTTAGGTATCCACCTCACTTCCCCGGCCCAAAAATCCCAAAGTAAGCCGTTACTCTACCCGAGTAATAGCTGAAAAACCAAAAAACTAAACCATTATTCCGCCCAACCAAAAAGGCCAAAACCAACCAAAATAAGTTGTCACTCTGCCCGAGTAGACAAGTCAAAACTACCATATATAAGTTGTCACTCTGCCCAAACCACTTCAGCAACAAGCAATAAAAGTCTCTCTCTCCCGAGAAGGACAGAGTGAGCACACCTCGCTCTAAAAGGTAAAAGTCTATAAGGGCATTATTTTAGTTATTTATTTACTTTTCGGTTTATTTATTATTTAAAGTTGTTATTTAAATCCGGCCCAATGTAGTCCTTATAAGCCGTTGTCTTGCCGGATTAGATTAGGAAATATTATGTAAAAGAGCCGTTATAATGGCCAAATATTTTTAAATACATTTGTAATTATTGTAAGGAAACTTGGTACCGCAAGTCGCAAATAATGTAGCCACGGATGTATTTGTTTTATTTTCCTGTCTTTTAATGCTTTATTTATCTGATAAATAAATATAACAAAAATTATACTTTAGCCAAAAACTATTTTGAGACCGAAAGGGCGAGTTGGGTGTCTAGCACCTTCCCAACTCGTAACACTACTAGAAAAATGACCTTTAGTGACGGAATTTTCCGTCGCTAAAGGAGAAATTCCATCGCTAAAGGCCCCTAGCAATTTTCCGCCGCCATATCGCTAATTGTCGCTAATTCTTCGATGCCGACGGACCGATTTCCGTCGCTAAAGGCAGTAGCCTTTAGCGACGAATTTTCCGTCGCTAGGTTGATTTAGAATTTTCCGTCACGAAATTCAACCTTTAGCGACGAAAAATTCCGTCGCTAAAGGCATTTAAAAATTAAATAAAATTGAATTTCAGCGACGGAAAATTCCGTCGCTAAAGGCTTTTAAAAATTAATTAAAATTGAATTTCAGCGACGGAAATTTCCGTCGCTAAAGGTGTTTAAAAATTAATTAAATTTGAATTTCAGCGACGGAAATTTCCGTCGCTAAAGGCGTTTAAAAATTAATTAAATTTGAATTTCAGCGACGGAAAATTCCGTCGCTAAAGGCGTTTAAAAATTTATTAAATTTTAATTTCAGCGACGGAAAATTCCGTCGCTAATAATGTAAAAAAATTAAAAAAATAAACCCAAAAATACTATTATTATAAATTTTTGTACCTGATAATATAACAATTAATACAAAACTGAAAATACAAAATAAACAATAATATAAAACCAATTTAAAAACATCAAACTGTAAATGTTATTACAACAATCCATGTAAATTATACATAACAATTAATACTAAAAACTTGTTTCTAGAATTAACTTGTAAATTTAAACTTGTACAAATCCATGTAAACTATATCTAATTAAAAAAACTAAAAATAAAATTAAAAAATCCTACGACATGAGTATCAAAAAAAACTTCATCTTCACCGCAATCAGCTAGAAAACCTGTCCAAGTAAAATTACTATTTTGATTAAAAATCAACAAGAAAAAGTAAGTCATTGTTTTCATATGATCAAACAAGAAGCTTTAGAAGCTTACCATACCATAGGAATACATTTATGGCATAATCATCATTTCTTTGCTTTTTTTGCTGGATAAACCTAAACATGTACAAGTTATCCAAAATCAATTAGTTAATAATAATAACAAAAATGGTCCAACCCCATTTCCCTCACCCCCAATATGAGTATTAAACCAGAGGAATGGAAAGAGAAGAAATAGAATAAATGTTGCTTGAAAGTAAGCACGTTCGGTTTCAAAGTCCCCCAACATACATACAGTTATGTTGTTCGATTTCAAAGTCAATTGAACTACAACCATGGATTTCATAGCATCAACATGGCTACCTAGCTAACAAGCGTACATAAATCGATGTTTAAGCATTAATACACTAAATTTATACTAACACCCCTTTAATTCTTACCATTTACACTAACACCCCTCAACGTACATACAATTATCTTTTTTGGTTTCAAAGTCAATTAAACTACAACCATGGATTTCATAACATCAACATGGCTACCCAGTTAACAAACGTATATAAATCGATGTTTAAGCATTAATACACTAAATTTACACTAACACCCTTTTATTTCTTACTATTTACACTAACACCCCCAAACTTACATAAAGTTATCTTTTTTTATTTCAAAGTCAATTAAACTACAACCATGGATTTCATAGCATCAACATGGCTACCCAGCTAACAAACGTACATAAATCGATATTTAAACATTAATACGCTAAATTTACACTAGCATACGTACCATACAAACTAACATGTATATTTCATTTACAATATAAAAATAGAATTATAACATTTTAATTACACACTATAACATTTAATAAAAATAAAAAATATCAAGACATTTAGGTTTAGGGGTGGGGTGGGGTTGGGGGTAGGGGTTGGGATAGGGTGGGGGTGGGGTTGGGGATGGGGTTGGGGATGGGGATGGGGTTGGGGATGGGGTTGGGGTTGGGGTTGGGGTTGGGGTTGGGGTTGGGGGTGGGGGGTGGGGTTGGGGTTGGGGGTGGGGTTGGGGTTAGGTTTAGGTTTAGGGATAGTGTTTAGGTTTAGGTTTAGGTTTAGGTTTAGGTTTTAGGTTTAAGGTTTACGTTTTAGGGTTAGGGTTGGGGTTGGGGTTGGGGTTGGGGGTGGGGGTGGGGGTGGGGGTGGGGGGGGGGTGGGGGTGGGGGTGGGGGTGGGGTTGGGGTTGGGGTTGGGGTTGGGGTTGGGGTTGGGGTGGGGTTGGGGTTTAGGTTTAGGGGGTTTAGGTTTGGTTTAGGTTTAGGTTTACGTTTTAGGGTTAGGGTTGGGGTTGGGGTGGGGGTGGGGTTAGGTTTAGGTTTAGGGATAGTGTTATGGTTTAGGTTTAAGGTTAGTGTTACGAATTAGGTTTATGGTTTAGGTTTAGGTTTAGGTTTAGGTTTAAGGTTTAAGGTTTACGTTTTAGGGATGAGGTTTAGGGTTGGGGTTAGGGTTGGGTTTGGGGTGGGGGTGGGGTGGGGGTAGGTGTGGGGGTTGGGGGTTGGGGGTGTGGTTGGTGTTAGGCTAAAAAGAACCGGGAAAGGGCTATCAGTTCTGATTCTATTTTTGAACCTGATTCGGCGTCAAAAATCTGAACCAACAAATCTGTTCCAGCAATTTATATGGCAAATTATTTTACTTATTTTACTGCCAAATTATTACCCAAATCCTATGCATAAAAGAGCAATGTATCAAATTACATAGTACTTTGCCTAAAACTACAAAATTGTGACATTCACCAACTGAAAATTGTAAAGCAACCTATAACCGGCACAGAAAAGTATCAACACCAAAAGGAAGAAGATTATGTTAGAAAACTATTTGTGAATAATCAACAGAAAAAATAACTTTTCTGAACAAGTAAATCTAACCTGAATGCCCGAGTCAAACTTGTTCAGTCCATTCCGGGGGAAGCTGCAATTAATAAATCACATGGCAAAGGACTCATTACTCATTAGTCAAGGCTATAGTTTCTGACTGAATTGCAATAATTGAGAGAAAGATTGGCAACAATTCTACTGTATAATCGAAAAAGAAAAAAAAAAGGCAATGTGATAAGGAAAAGGAAGTATTTTATAACAACATTTGTATGTTCCAAAGTACCAAAAAATAAAGTGTTATATATTTCTTGCATTTAATGTTTGAAAGTTATTCATTGATCCACATCTATTCATCATACTAACACTCAATAGTATCCTCAAAGGTATGATAATTTCAAAATTACTCTTTTAAAACCAATATTAACATTAATTGTATTCCAAACAAAAGCAATATTATCGATTTCTTGCCAAAAACTTGTTTACGACTTTCTTTGTTTCAACACCTATTCCGGTAAATTCATTCTTTCATCAGCATATTTTGAATTTTCAAAATTAAAATATCTCTAGTGAACCGTTGTGCCCAAAGATTCCTCGTTTGAAAATTTTAATAATTAAGGGATGTAATAATGGCATTAGAGTACATCATAATTACTAAAATAATTTATGATCAATATATTTACAATATAAGTTGATGATAAAGATGAAAAGTTATAAATGTTACAAACATAATTTTTGAAAGTGGACTTTTTATGTTAAAGATCCACAAGTAAGTATGTGGCGACCCGGCCCGGGCCCGAGATGGGACCGAGGGTCGGACCGCCCAAATAAGGAGGAAACAAGTAGGCAAAAAAACATGCAAAGACTAAATTTATAAAAACGACGTGACGCAACATTGGAGTTGTAGCACGCCTCGGCACCAAGGCGGATATTTTAAAACTTTTAAACGATAAACAAGCAGTTAAACAAAATAACCAAGTCTTCGCGACACTACATCTTAGGAACCCAAGCTAACAGTTATGGACAAGGATTAAAGAAGAGCTAATAGCATGCTCAGCGGAAGACTAAAACGTGGAGGAATACTAACAAGTTAACCAAAGCTCGGCTAACACAATGCCGGCACAAAAAGTTACAAGTACTACAAGTATTAAACTACTAGCAGCTAATAAGATTTACAATCAAGATCTATACAAATACCCAAGCATAGTCTAGTTGACTTGCTTAACCCGTCGTCCTTACAAAATTATAGACAAGAGTAAGAGGCCATCAAAAACCACCTCTTCAAGAATCAACGGTCACCAAAAAGGGCACAAGGCACGAACACGGCTAGTCAACGAAGCGGGACTGTCTTGCTAGGATCTAAAGCAGTAAAGGGGAAAGGGTAAGTCATAAAGACTTGTAAGCTATTAATCATGCATGTCATGGCAAGATGCAACATTCAAGGCAAGATATAGTCACATAAGCATAGAGTCATATATCCAGGATGCACATTGTTTCACATAAGTGCGCATAAATAAATCACATAGGATAAGGATATATGGAGAGCCGGGCCGCTACGTAGTTCCTGCATACAAGCGTTATCTGGAATGTGCGGGTATCGAATGTGTGTAGTACATCGATCTTCCGAGGAGATGCAGGGATAGTCACCGGTGATGCTCTTAAATGATTCTGACATGGGAGCTACTTTACTGTAGCGTGGCCACAAGTGGAGGCGTGTGTGAACAAAGGCGGGATGCCATTGGACTCATGCAATGCCAAGTAATGTATACTTAACAAAATTCTCAAGTAGAGAACGAGGTTGACAAGAGCGATCTCGTTCGAGACAAGTAAATTATTCTTATCAATAACCAAGTAGGGTTGAGTTCGACAAGAGCGAACTCACATGTCAATTAGTCATTCCATAATATGACACTCAAGATCAAGCAAGGCAATCAATTCAAGCTCAAAGTCTAGAATTTGTATTCTTAGGGAAACGCGCTTCTAACGTCGTAGGGGTTAATCTGTGAGCCGGTATTGTTCAATAGCTCGCTAATCTTGACTCCGTTGAGTCGTCTCTAACGGTTCATCCAATAGAGTTAGGACGCTAAATGCATCACAAACCCTTTTCTAAGTTCTCGTATGTGATCGGTAGGTCATTAATCCATTTAACGACCGTAGCTAAGAATTGTCGATAATTCGAATTCAAGGGACCTTAGAATCATTCTTTCAAGGTTATTAAAATGCAAGGGTCCAAGAACGTTATTTATTCGTAGGGAAACATAGAACACAATTTATTCTAGGCCTAGGACCCAATTCAATAGGATAATCAATACAAGGCATATGAAACCCTAGAAATCATAATTCCCAAGAGTTATCAAAATCTATTAATCCAAGAACATTAGTTGTTCCTAAGGAAGCATAGAACATAATTAATTCTAGGCATAGGTCTAATTGAACAAGATGAACATATCAATCAAAATCTCAAAAGACCAATTCATCCAAGATCATGGCATGGGCATGGAAAAGTATGGAAATCAATAGACAAGGGGGATCATGGCAAGTCTAACATACAACCTAAGGGGAAATCAATAGCTTACCTTCACCAAGGAAAAGGAAGGTTGGAGTACAAAGTAATCGGATGGAAACGATCTCCTCGTCGGTAGCTTCACTCCGGTGGTCTCGGTTTGGCAATCGAAGGTCGGGAGCTCAATCTAGGGAAGAGACACACACTAATCTCACCTATTCTCTACACACACTAACCATGGCAAGAGAGAGGAGGAGAAAATCTGATAATGGGGGTTTAAGGTTAAGTCAACAAGAGAGAGGCTTTTTATACCTTGCATGGATTTGGTGGAATTCCACATGTCAAGAGGAGAGGCTCCCATTTTCCACTTGTCAAGAGAAGGTTACTTGGGATTAGGACTAATCTAGCTTGATTAGGGTTTAATAGGTTGGATTAGGGCCAATTAGGAAGGAGGTTTAAGTGGCTAATTGGATCACAAAAGCTTGAAGAAGAAAAATCCCGAGAGTATCGCCAAGTGAGGCGGCGCCATGCCTCAGCCATGCGGCCGCCTCGGATATCGGGAGGTTCCCTTTTTTCATTTGCTCGGTACTTGGGGCGGGCGCTCACTGAACATGCGGCGCCCGAACTTGAGCACCAAAACTTGACCTAAACAAGTCCTAAATGGTCCCAAGCTCATGGGCAACCATTCTAGGGTCTAACATAACTCAAAACATGTCCGAAACACACCCGAACAACACCCGGAACAAGGTAGGACAAGGCTCGAATCATGCGACGATTGGTTGACGAATCAAACCCGGATCAAACGCTAATAGAACTAGGATAACTTGGGCATGGAATAGGCTTGTTTAAACATGGTTATGACTTGAATACAAGTCCGGGAACTCAAGGAACAATTCGCACGTCGAAATACGAGCAAAACGGGAGACGGGGGAAATCGCTAAGGCCCAAAACAAAGCAAGAAGGTTTCTAAACTTCCAATCAAGCTTACTAGGATCAAGGCGAATGTTCTAAGTCATCTATGGACGACAATAGAACCCTAACAAGTCTCGGTTGAGTGCAAATCAAGCTAAGGCAACACTCAAGGTATAACGGCGAGGTATGCTAAGCATAGAGGGTATTCAAGCGACAAGGAATGCAATAATGATAATACGAGTCAGGCATGGACAAAAAGAGATATCTAATCATGTTAAGGCATAATATACACAAGTTATTAAGGTATAAAACAAGTAACGCAAGTAATGGGTTTGGGTTCTCACAAAGTATGATGAATTCTTTGTTTGAAACGAATGGATTAATTTGGTATAAAAGAACTACAAACTAAATACTTGCAATATTACAGCATAACAGGGATCAAACTCACGACTGTAAGACCTTGTATAACAATAATGGAACTCCTTTGAAAAATAAAAGAAAGAATTAAAATAAAAATCAGAAACGATTCCTATTCAAGAATTCCTTCTCCACGTCATCTCCAGACGATAGTATCCAAATATCATTAGAATACTTGGGTCCATTTCAACCTAAAAATATTAATGAATTGAATTAAATCGAGTAAATTTCAAGTCAATTGGATAGATCAAAAGTTAATTGTCAAGCCTAATTCATGAAATGACAGCGACATGGGAGTTCGAAAAATTCTTTTAAATTGTTGAGATATCCCAAATCGGTTGTCAAAGGGAGTGGGTTGGATAAAAAGTGAGAAAGCTTGACCAATATAGTATGTGCATCCATACCAACTCCTACGCCTTTGAATAACATTCATGCATGTTTACTATTAAAATAATCTACAAATTAACTTATTTTCAGAGAAAGAATCTATCTAACAGACATCATCATCACCATTAAAGTATATCAACATAGTGTAGATATGATAACTGAAACAGCACTTAGACATGGACAACATACTCTTACATACATACCGAAAACATAAAATTGTAAAAATCATATGAATAAGAAAGAATGATGCACTTAGACAACCCAATCTCCTTTCAATATAATCAAAACTCAGCTTTCACAAATTTAGAAAATTGCAACTTGCGAGTGACCAAAAGGTTTCTTTTCCTACCTATCATTAACATAATTGGAAGTTGCGTCTAGGACGAGTAATCCACTGTCAATGTTTCGTTAAAAAGTTGATCACATAGGAATCAATCAACATACAAAAATATAAGTTAAGATCATACATTACACGACAACAAATGAGCACGAAATAAAAGTTAAAATCTAAATTTACTTGAATGGGTCCTGGCAATCGCCTCTGGGAGCCAGCGTGATGATGCTAAACGATCTACTAAATACTAATAGCCCAAAGTAACTTTGTTCATCTAAAGAAGATACAAAAAACTGAATTCCGATAAGGGTCACGTTGTGCCTCCATACAAGGGCAACAATGTAATATCATCCCTTGATATTGTTAACAAAGATTAAATTTTACCATCATCAGGATTCAGGACCATGATAGATCCCATTGCATATGTCAAAAGAGTCATTTAGATCAGAGTTATGCTAACCAGCATAAATACAAGTAAACTAAGGTCTGGGCATACACGAAGGGAAGTATAAATTTTGATGGGAAACGTTTCCTTATAATAAACAAAAACAACCAACAAAAAGGCAAACGGAACTCGGATAATATGAGTACTAAAATAACTGCCAACAAATTACAGTCCCACAAAGATAACCATGTGGTAATGGTTGCATCAAGTAGTCCTTTAGAAGGAAAATGCAAAGACAATAACCATAAGAAAACCAATGAAAACAAGAAACAACATCATATTACACGTGTTTTCAATCACATGGCTGGTAAAGTTTCTACGATATGAATGACTATATATGGAAAGGACAATGCAAACATTGCAAAGAGAGAATTCAACTAGAAGATACGGCTTATGAAAGAATGCTACAACTCAACCCCCTTCAAATCAGGAAAAAAAAAGTCGTGTAACAAACTAGGAAAGAATCATGTACTGAAAAAGGAGGGGAAAAAATGAAAAAAAGGGAGAGGGCAAGTACCCTACACAGATCGCATCACACAACTCAATCCAAAGATGCATTCAGGTGATTTGTCCAGTAATTAACTTAAAACAATTTAACAATGACCTTGTGTCATGTATGAATTTCAATAAACATTAAGGAATAACAATTAGATACTCTAAGGTGCCCTGAAGTGCACCAAGTATCTCTATTGGTTTGGCTTGTATTCCCTCCTGCTTTCGATCACAACCTTCTTCCTAGTCTGACACATTTCCCCGTGAAGTTCAAATCGGGATTTAAATCTTAAAACAAAAACATTCACCAAACAATCGACTGATAGACGCAAGACGGCAAGAGCGAGAGATGGAGAGAGAGAGAGAGAGAGAAAGAGCGAGAGACTGAGAGAAACTTACAGTGAGAGAGAGAGAGAAACGGCAGCCGGAGTAGATGAGGGTCGATTCGCGACGAGGTTGAGGGAGAAACGGCAGCCGGAGGAGACGATGGCCGATTCGCGACAGGTTGAGAGAGAAACGGCGGAAACAATGGGAGGATTTGGGATTTTAGGTTTTTTGTGAGAGAGAGTGAGAAACTGAAATGAATGAGACGCCAGGCAGAGCATTTGTGGATTTTGGGGTTTTTGGGGTTGGCGGTGGAGGGAGTTTTAATTTTTCCTGCGCGAAGTTTAATTTCAATGACGGAAAATTTCGCTGAAATTAATATTTGTTTTGAAATATTTTTTGTAAATAAATAATGTTTTAAAATATTTATTTTGTAAAATTCATTTATAAATTTTAAATAAATAATGATTTGAAATATTTGTGTTTTTGTAAAATCTTTGCATATATATATATATAGGATTTAATATATAATATTAATAAATATATATTTATAATATGATATAAATTAATATTATATATTAAATCCCTTTGTATATATATATATATATATATATATATATAAATTAAGTTGTAATTTGAATATTTTTATTTTTGTAATTATATTGAATATTTAGCATTTTATTGAATAATATTATATTATATTAATATTTCAAATATATATATATATATAGATATTTGAAATATTAATTTGATAATATAATATTATTCAATAAAATGATGCTAATCAATATAATTACAAAAATAAAAATATTCAAATTACAACTTACTTTATATATTTAAGAAAATAATAAAAAATTACATAAATAGAGTAAATTTGAATTTGCATGTGGTCATACTGTTGCATGTCTCTAGAACATTCCGTCAGTTAAATATTTTCATAATTTAATTTCAATTTAATTCCAAAGAACGCAATTTTTCGTCGCTAAATATTTTCAGAATTTAAAATTAGGAAAACCCGCTAAACGAATTGATGCTTTGTCATGAACAAGTATTTGATCAGATTGGGTTTTACCTGATCGGATTGGGTCGAGACAAAAATGTAACCAGAATCTGATCAGATTGTTACGTAGAGTTTTTTCATGTTATAATGGTCCATCGCATCCATTGTACCATTTCGTCAATAGGCGAGCGAAGTTTTCATGTTATAATGGTCCATCGTGAGTCCGCTATACCATTATTACGCCACGCCACGCTAAGCTGGGTTAAGCACGCCAGTTAGTTAAAGCCAGTTGCTGCGCCACGCTAAGGTGCTGCCACGCCACGCTAAGCTGCAGTTTGCTGCCTGTTACGCCTGCTGCCAAGCCTGCTTATGAAGCTGTTAAGCTGCTGCTGCTGCTTGCCAAGTTGCTGCTTGCCGCCGCAGTTGTTGCTGCTGCTTCGCAAGTTGCTGCTGCCAGTTGCTGCTGCAAAGTTAAGATAATGCCACGCCACGCTGCTGCTGTTTAA
This sequence comes from Codonopsis lanceolata, assembly GCA_013146195.2. Classification (NCBI taxonomy): domain Eukaryota; kingdom Viridiplantae; phylum Streptophyta; class Magnoliopsida; order Asterales; family Campanulaceae; genus Codonopsis; species Codonopsis lanceolata. Next base: position 977 of record JABEVN020003771.1, on the reverse strand, counting down.
CTGCCAGCTGAAGCTAAGATAAAGCTGTTTAAGCACGCTAAGTTGCTTAGTTGCTAAGTTGTCGGTTGCCGCCGCCGCTTCAGCGATTAATGCCACGCTGCTGCCGCTGCTTGCTGCGAAGCGAAGCCGTGCAAGTTGGGTTGCTGCTGCTGGGTTGCCAAGTTACGCTAAGCCAAGTTAATCCCCATGTTACGCCACGCTGGGTTAAATCACGCTTACGCTGCTGCCAACTGGTTAATCGCCACGCTGGGTTGCCACGCCACGCCAGCTGGCTGGCTGCCACGCCAGTTGCCAAGTTGCTGCTTAAGTTGGGTTTTCAAGTTGCTGCCTGCCACGCTACGTTAAGCCACGCTAGGCTGCATTTTAGTTTAAGCCAAGTTGCTGCTGCTGCTGCTGCTGGGTTAAGCCACGCTTAAGCCAAGTTGCTGTCACGCCACGCTGCTGGCAACGCTGCTGCTGCCGCTGCTGCTTGCCACGCTGCTGAAGCGCTTCGCCAAGTTGCTGCTAAGTTACGCCACGCTTAAGTTAAGCGTGCGTTAAGTTAAGCCATGTTAAGCGTTGCTTGCCAGTTTGCTGTTGTCAGTTGTTGCCAAACAAGTTGCTGCTTGCCAAGTTAAGGTGTTGCTGCTGCTTGCAAGTTGCTGCTGTTGCTACAAAGCAGCTGTTGCTGTTGCTGCTGCTGCTACAGTTATGCCAAGCTGCTTGCCAGCGTTACCACGCTAAGCTTGCCAAGTTGCCAATCCGCCAAGCTGCTAAGCCACGCCACGCTGTTTCGCTGCTGGGTTAATTGCCAAGTTAAGCTTAAGCCAAGCTGCCGCTGTTGCCACGCTACGCTTAAGGCTATGTTAATGCTAAGCCAAGTTAAGTTAAGCCACATTGCTGCTGCTGCTTTCGGTTAAGTTAATTTGCCAAGTTGCTAAGTTGTTGCTGCTGTCACGCCACGCTTGCTAAGTTATGTTGCGTTGCTGTTAAGTTGC
>JABEVN020003770.1:0-16952 GCA_013146195.2 Codonopsis lanceolata | reverse complement strand
GACAACCCGGATTATTCCACGGCCCTCTACGCACCCCTCGAGGAGATAATCCAACAACAACTCAAGTGGGATGCCATGTAACCTCGGAGATATTCCACATCCCTGGGGTATGCACCCCTGAGGTGATAATCCAACTTACCATTGCATAAAATGCATGCAACAAAAATACTGCATACTTTCTTTTTCTTTCTTATCTTTTTTTTTTTTTTGCTCTTGCTCTTTTGCTTCTCTTTTTTTTTGCTTCCTTTTGTCTTTGCTTCTTCTTTGCTTTTTGCTTTTTTTGCTTTTTTTTTGATTTATTGAAGCATTTTATCGATCGACCATAATTTCTTCTTTTTTCTCGCTTTTTCTTACCCTTAACTGGCCGATATGAGCTTTCTTTTCATTTTTGATGGATGGCCGTTACTTTTGTTAACAAAGCTAACCTTATAACTTTCCGTTAGGACTGCAGGGTCATTTCGCGATTTGAGCAAACTCGAGGTTTTAAGTGATGAACTGAACTTTGGAGGGGGGGGGGAGTGAAACTTCCACCCCTTTATCTTCATCAGTTACGGGTGGGACGAGCAGAAGCTCAACCCATTTCATCTTCTTTCTTCGTTCTTCAGTTCCTCCATTACTGTCGATAGCTTTTTCTTCTTCATTTCTCCGCATTTTCTCGATTTTCTTTCGCCAAATTAATTGTTTTGCTTGCCAGATGGCTTCGTCTTCAAGATCTAGGAAGGGAAAGGCACCGATGCATCCGGAATCGGGCGAAGAACAACGGGAGCTCCCTCCTCTAAGCCGAAATGTTATCAGATATTGGCATTCAAGAGACGATTGGAGTAACATACTCTGAGATCGGCACACCGATGTCTCAAATATTCAAAATCCGGCTGTAAGTCTTCTTTTTCCTTCAACCCATTTGGTTGAATTTCTCGAATTTTTTTTTCTCGGAGTTCTTGCTATTTTGGCACCTTTGGAGTATACCTGCTCTTGATTTTAATGCTGACGCATGCATGATTTATGTTAGAATGATGCAATTTGGCAATTATAGCATAGTAAAAATATGAAATTCATGTTATTTAATTTTGCCATGCATACTTATACAATTAGCACTATTTGATTCTACGATGCATGTTTCATGTTACTGATATATTTTGACCCTACGATGCATGCTCGTGCCATAGATACTTTTAGATGATATATGCTCATGCGATATATATATATATATATATATATATATATATATATATATATATATATATATATATATATATATATCGAACACATTCTGCATTTTTTCTAGATATAATTTTTCGGGTATATGCACATGTTGCCAGTATATTTTCCATATGCAGAATGCAATGGAAATATTTCTTTTTTTTTAATGCAAAATGTAACTTTTACCATTCTAAAAATGCAACATGCACTCTTTTTTTTTTTTTTTTTGAGATAAATGCATATAATAGATGCTAAAAGAAAATAACATATGCACATATATCATTTATCATCATTTTCGTTTTATTTTATTTTATTATTATTTTTTCTTTCTTATGCAAATGCAACATATTATTTTCTCTTTAAAATGCATGCAAAAATGCAACATGGATATTTTTCTTTAAATGTGTGCAAAAATGCAACATTCATTATTCTTTTTATAAAATACAAGCACACATGCAACATTTATTATTCTTTATAAAATGCAAGCAAACATGCAACATTTATTATTCTTTATTATTATTATTATTATTTATGCATAATAAGGATGAATATAGCATAATTAATGCAATTATATGGGGCATAGCATGCATAGTGAGTTTAGAGTTTACCTCCCTCTTTCTTTTCTTTTCTGAGAAGAGGCTGATTTCTCCTTTCTCATTTTTTTTTGTTTTTATCAGGCACGCAAAACCCTTTCTCGAGTACGGGTCAGCTGCGACAAAGTGGCTACCATCTATAACTCATTGCCTCCGAAGGCAATGCTTCTGGTGGAGCAGATCAAATTTGGCGCATTTTTGTGGACTTTTCGTCCCTTCCGCAACTATTTGCCGATATTTGAGGTTTTGCAGGACTACTGGTGGAACACCACCCACACGTTCCACTTCAGCTGGGGCGAGGCCACCCTGACCCTTTGTAATTTTTCTGCGATCACAGGCATCCCTACTGGCACTGGTAAGCATCTGGAGCCAGATTATACTCTACGGCATCAACACGATGTGGTCGAAGACCTTTTGGGCTTCGAACTAGATTATAAGAGTGCTGACGAGATCCGGATCGACAATGTGAAGAGTTGGCTAGAGCAGCATGCTGGGCAGGTCGACGATGATGATTACGAGGCTGTGACTCGTGTTGCCAGGGCATTTTTGTTCTTCTTTTTGGGGATGTCTTTATTTGCCAATTCATCCACCACCTTCCGGGTTTCTGTCCTGGGCTGCCTCCGAGACTTATACCTGGTTCCTGATTATGACTGGGGACAGGCAGGCCTAGCTGAGCTTTACAATTCTATGGATCGTGCCAACCGCAACGACTCTCGAGTCCTTAACGGTTTTGCTCCGGCTTGGGAGGTATTCTCTTATTTCGTGCTTTTGATATTTGCCAGTATTTATTTGATTTTTTCTTTTTTTTTTCTTTACTGGATGATTTCTTTTTTTTTTTTTTGCATCATTTTTTTGTTTTTGTTTTTGTTTTTTTACAGGTCTTGGCTTACTCTGTTTACACCTTTTCTCCTGGCCCACTGAAGAGACGTATTTACGAGCCACCTTTCCTGGCTGAATTCGTGCATGCCAACAGGGTAGAAGAAGACCGGGATGGTAATAGCTTGACCAAAGTAGTGGTGCAGGACCGGGTTGTAGCTCGAGCCAGTAATCGTGGCATTTATTTCCTCTGAGGGGCTTGGCCGACCATATCCGTTTTTTTAGAGATGAGCCGCTACCGGATTCAGATGGTGTCTATTATGGTTGACTCTTGGTATATGGGCGAACGGGTCAATCGTCAGCACTTTCTTTATCCCGTGCCCCTAGTGACACCACCTACACCACCAGCCTGGGTGATAGTACCGGATTTTCTACCGAACTGGTATCAGTGCCTGTCCAGATACATCGTTCCTCATGAGGATTATCCCACCATGGCTTACGAGGAATTTCTGAGGACAGTGCTCCATCCTGCTCCCATAGTTGCGAGGCGTGCATCAGATGTCTCTGATATGGCGAGGCTTTCTCGTCTGGTCCCTGATGCTCGGCCGGATTATTTCATTCATGCTGAAGATTTCTCCACCTTCCAGTATTATCGTGAAGGAAGACTTGTGGAGGAGGCTTTGCCCGATACCAAGGTCCCGGAGCGGTTTCAGATTCCTGAGCGGGCCCACGCGGTATACTTTTCTGCTTTTCTTTCATACTTGGTGTATAATGATTTTTTTATTCTCCTGGACTGATATTTCCTTATTTTTTCTTTTGACACTTTCTTTCTTTCAGGTTGATGCTTCATCCTACCGGAAGGTGGTGAAGGGCTTTTTCGGCATCGCAAAGCTTTACCAGCGGCTGTTGGACGAGTTCACTTACCGGGGGAACGATGCCGTGAGTCGGGCCAGGCACCGGGATGATGATGATGAGGCCAGCAGATCAGGTCGTGCTCGGGCAAGTGGTCAGGAATATAGAGTTGGCGGGACTGGTCTTCGAGTTATGGGTGGATGCTTGAGTAGGAGCAGATCTTCACAAGCCCATTAGCTCCTTTTACCTGCACTTTATGGATTTTTTTTTCTCTTTTCTTCTACCAGACTCTGTATATACATCTAAATGCAATGCAATTTATTTTTATTCTACGATGTATGATAAATAGTAAGACTCAATTATTCTAAAGATGCTAAAATAAAAGAGATTTAAACCAAAAGTTTAAAGCAAAGGCACACTGTACTTAAGGATAGAGGCTTTGAGGGATACACCTTTGGGTTTTATCGGGGTTACTGGTGCTCTGCGAGGAAAGAGAGGCAGTCGTCTCTTCCTGTGCTTGATTAATTTCTCAGTTGGTGAGGGCTAGTGCATAGCCTCACTCTTTTTCTTTTCTTTTCGTGAGCAAACAAAGGCGAATAGCGTAGCAGCCGGGGTCGAAACCAGGATACCAGACAGTTTCAGGACAACCAGAGGGGACTAGTGGGCACCGCCCATGGAGGTCTTGGGCGCGGCGCCCAGAAGGGCTTGGGGCAGCGCCCATGCTTCTTCTGTTCAGTTCTTGTTTTGGCCCTATTCATGCACTATTTTGCCATTTCGACCGTTTCTCCGATTTTCAGTATAAAAGGGGGCTCGGGGCAGCGTTCAGTCTCACACTGCTTCTCTCTTCTTCTCTTCTCTCTACAGATAGCAGACAGATCTGAGCTCTCTTTTTTGTTCCATCTCTCTTTTTGTCAGACCAGATATAAATTTTTGCCCTTTTCAGAAATGGCCGAGCCTAGTCATATAGCCCTAGAGATCGAAATATATGAGACTTCCCTGGATTACTGGATCCTTTCATTACAAGAGGATGAAAGGGAATGGTTCCATCATGTTTATGGCTTCCACAATCTCCTTTCATGGCGGGGGTTGCATATAAATTGGGATATGCTGAGGGAAACATCTAGATTTTGGTCGACTCAAAGTCATCTCTTTAATTTTTCTTTGAATGAGATGTGTCCCACTTTCGAGGAGTTCTGCGGTATGGTGGGAATTCCGACTGTTGGACCCATTGTCGTACCATCTGTATGGAGATGTCACTTCATGGCGATAAGGGAATTGTTTGGCTTGATTCGTCCTAGAACTCCAGAATTTTATAATGGAGTTAACTTTGATTTGACTATTCTCCCCCCTGCCTATTCTGAATATAGTGAGGAGCCAATATATTCACGGCGCCGACTGGCTGCCCTCTTTTTATGTGTGATGAGGCGATATCTCCTTGTGGGCCAACCTGGATTTATCGATGTGCGAGTTATTGATCTGGTTTTGCAAGCTCGGGAGCGCCGGGTGAATATTGTCCCGATCATCTTGGCAGAGACCCTGATTGGCCTAGATGTTTTTTCGACCGGCGACGAAGTCTTTCCTTCTGGCAGGCCCATTAAAATCCATATGTGGCTGGAGGAGCATTTCAATTGGGTGATGAGCCCTGAGCTTGTAGGAGGGATATACATTCCCGCGCGCGATGGCTCCCGCGGCCATTATCGTAATGATCTGACAACTGAGCGTGATTGGATAGAATATTTTCTATGCATCAGCTCCATGGAGATAGTCTGCGTGATAAGCCACTAACAGATCCGCCACTTTTTTCTGTTTACTGAAGCTTATGCTTAAGTTATCTTGCCTGGTCTCCAACAGACCTCTTTATATTTAGCATACCGAGTCCTCCGTCAGTTCGGTAGGGAACAGATCCTCCAGGACGTGAACCGTCCTCTGATTGAAGTTTTGTGGATAGAGAGAGATGTGGGCGGTCTTATCCGGGACTGTGGGAGATTGATTATCCCATGCAGGCCTCAGTTAACATTTTTTTTATAGAAAATATAATGTTGTCCCATGAGTATCTGTCATGGGTGCTGCTTGCTGCTGAGGAGCATTCTCGTGTGATTAGGCATGTGCTGAAGAGGATCCTCTCTAGGCGGGTAACCAGAGGTATAAATGCCCGGCTGATGGAGATCGGTGAAGATCTAGAAAGTTCAGGGCTAGTGGTTCCACAAGCTTTGCAGGAGGACTTTCGGCGAGTACAGGGCCTTGGAGCTCAGACGGCACGTGATGCTGACGAGGCGGAACCCAGTAATGCGCCTCCCAGACTAAGCAATACAAGTCGGTGGAGCAACCCCTAGCGGACTGATGAAGCTGGCCCAAATCAAACTGGCAGACAGAGCAACACTCAGAGAGATGATGGAGCTGGTCCAAGCCGCCCTGCTATCCGGGACAACGGCGATGCTGATAACGAGGAGGAGGATACACGGGGTTCCCATCTTTGGTGAAGGCTGGGCATCCTCGCACCTCCGAAGTACGGTCTCGGCTAGGACGTCGCAAACGTTGAGGGACCGTTTCTGAGCTGCATGAAAGAAGAGGGGCTTTAGGGGCTTTAGGGGCTTTAGGGGCTTTAGGGGCTTTAGGGGCTATGGGGGTAGGTAGTATATGTATATAGGTACCTGTACAGAATAATGATAATCTAAATATCTTAGACACCTATTATTTAGTTGCACCTAATGGAGTTTAATATTTTGATGTGTTATTATTTATTCTGAGCCCTGTCGTGGTTTTTCTCTTAGCCAGTCAAAACCGAGACGAGCTGTATTTCCTGCCATAACAAGTCTTCTTCCTGTGGTCACACATGTATGATACATGTTTGACCTTTGTTCGACCGGACCCGAAGGCTGCCTACATTCCTCATTTCTGAGGCTCAGGTCGACGTAGTTCTTCCCCTAAAGGAAGATTCTTTTGTTGTTGGTGACCTGAATATGCTAAAGACCTTGTCTACCGGAGATCAGATGCTGGAGACTGCTTTCTCTCTCCTTCTTCTGGTTTTTCTTTTGTTTTGCTCTAACTTTTGCCTAGGCTGCCCTTTCGGGTTATGTGGCGACCCAACCCGGATCCCAAGACAAGACCCCAAGGTCGTGCCGCTTCCAAAAGCACATAACAACAACAAATAGCAAATAGTGGGTAAGGCCATAACGGCGATACGCCAATAAATTTAACACATGCGGAAGCGTAATATAGTTAAACGGTGGCACCCGAGCTAACAAGCTCAAACTAACACAACCAAAGAGATAATGAATCTCTTGGTCCAAAAATTAAAATCACGTGACACAACATAAGGCACGTATAACAAAACCACCTGTCATGCAATAACAATTTATAGCAATTATATACCAAGTCATCGGCGACGTTACAGCTGGAACCCAACATTAAACTAAGTCTACAACTCTAGTCTAACATGCTTAACGGCTAAAAACATGCCGGATAACAAACATAATAAACTAACCAATACATGGTTAAAACAACTAAAGCATGATCATCATAATTACATAAGGAAAGACTAACACAAGTTGACTCCCAAAAGATTAAGTACTAATTAACATAAGTACAAATATCAAACACATAAAATCTTGCTACCCCTCATAAAGTTTACATAACTTTATGTTCCCATCGTCCTTGCCAAAAGAAAAGATACTAAAACTACAAGGTAGCAACCTCGTCAAAAGCTTCACCAATGCAACTCGATAATCACTTGGATCCGCTCGCTCGGCTCGGATCTAGGGAAAACAATCAAAACAAATAGGAGTAAGTCATAAAGACTTAGCAAGTTACTAACATAACTTCCTGTCATGGCATCATGCTCAACAATAATAATTCATGCTATTGGCATAATATACATTTCATAAATAATCATGTCAAGGTATTGATACTTAACAATCTCGAATATCATGTTATCAACAAGTATAACATTTCATTAAATCATTCAACCATCATTTCATATCATATCATATTCACGTAGCACGTTATTCACATATAAGCACTCGTGAGTCAATTCATATAAAAAGGGATATGATACCGTTACCATTTTTCCGCCGTGTCGCTCCTGCAAAAACACGTGCAAATCATATGTGTCCTCGATACCCAAATCGTGGTATCGACGTCCCCGAGACATTCCCCGCTCGAGTTCCATAGTTATCAAAGTCATGTTTCCATATTACAACTAAGATCAACTACTTCCCTACCGTGGCCATCGATAGAGGGGTGTGTGCAACCCGGTGCGGCGATCCATCAAAATCACGAATCCCACAATTTGTGAAGATGATACATCGTCCCGCCAACGACTCAAAAAACCGACTCCAGCTGGACTCAAACTTCAAGCACACGTAATACATACTCATATGCTCAAATAAGTAGGCATGTACTCTACAATCATCTAGTCATGCATTTAAATTCACAACTAGCATATAATCACATTAGAGATATTATTAAGACTCTAATCATCAAGTGTTCATCATACACCTTAAAATGCTTGGAGGCTTAACCTCCATTAATACTACCCCAAAATTCGTAGGACTTAGGCTTATCACTCCTTAATGTCATACTAACCCAATGGTTAACTCTGTTGAGTCATAATCAATCTTTCAAAAATTAGGGTATAGAAGCCATTGGCCTCAATACTCTCCTATATCCATACTAACATAAATAAATAGGTTACTAAGGTCATTAAACCCATAAAACCCCAATAAAACAATTAAGTAGGAAACATAGGATCAAAGTCACAATTTAGGCATATATATTCATTCTAGCCATTTCATCAAATATGAATCTAACCATTTCATCAGACATGCTCCCAACACTTAAACAAACAAGATAGAATAATTCATCATATATCTCTACACATGAATATCATCATAATCATAATTTACAACATGTTTATCCAACCAAAAATTCATCATCTAGCATATAGTGAAACATGGCATCTCTACAAGTCGTAAGTGCTCTCATGGACCTCAAATAGCAAGATAGAATAATTTATCATACATCACTACACATGAATAACATCATAATCATGGTTTATAACATGTTCATCCAACCAAAAATTCATCATTTAGCATATACTAAAACATGGCATCTCTACAAAGTCCTAAGTGCTCTCATTGACCTCAAATAGCAAGATTGTTTTCCCTAGGGTCAATGAGGCTAAAATAAATAAGAAGAGATATTGTAACTCACCTTAAATCAGTCCTACAAGTTAAACAAAACGAACATGCAAAGGTGGATATGTGTTCTCCTTGACCTCCTCTTCTCTTCTATGGTTGGGTTTTGGAAATGGACTCCTCAAGCTTTGGCCACCATTGTTGAGCACTCAAGAACCTTCAAGAAACCCTCTATAACTTTCATGAAATGATCAGCCCGTTTTTTGGAGGGAATGACTGAAGAAGATGGGTTTAGTGGATGTATTTGGTCACCTTTTGGCTGAATAGTGGGGTGGGAAGGTGTGGCCAATGCATGCTTGTGCATGTTGATGTTCTTTCTTGCCAAGTGGCTTCCATGCACTCAAAACTCCCACAAAATGTTAAGCATGCAGTGGAGGATAGATAGGACCAACTGGGTGGTTTAGGATGGGTTTGGGTGGGGTTAAGTTAGCCAAATGGGTGAGTTGGGCAGAAAATTCCCGTAACAGCAAACTGCTACCATGCGGTCGCATGGTAGCTAGGTGAAGCGACCGCAAGGGTCCAGAAATCAGCCCACTTCAATTTCTTGATTCCTTGCTCGGCCTCGGACTCTCCCGCATGCAACCTCAAGTCCTTCCAAGCCAAAAAGGTCTACAATTCAACCTTAAAAGGACTACAATTCATAACCTAAACATTATGGGTTCAAACCTCAATCAAACATGGCTAAGAACTCAAGTAGAACACTCCCGAACGACAACCGAAATGGTCAAACGAAGAAGGGTTAACGACTAGAAGCAAACTAGCAACCAAACCGACGATGCAACAAGCTTCCAATCAACATCTAAAGCATGTTAATGATGTTATGAATTATGTCTAACACTTATCCATATGCTTCTAACATAAATCATTAACCCAAGTTTCAAAGTATCCCGTGTAGGAAAGATGCAAACGAGCATAACAAACGACGTCAATGAACATGCTATTGACTCTAAACATACAAATGAACTAAGTAAACATACTGATGATGAATATGAATGTATGAACTCAAGCATAAGACAAGCATGCAATGTTATAGGGTTTTACATTCTCCCCTACTAAAAGAAATTTAGCCCCTAAATTCTTACCGTGATTTTCAAACAAATGAGGGTACTTCTCACGCATCTCCAACTCGGTCTCCCAACTCGCTTCCTCGATATCATGATTCCTCCAAAGAACCTTAACCAATGGAATTGTCTTGTTCCTCAATACTTGCTCCTTGGGTGAATCTTCGCTCAACATACAACAAATCGGGTTGAAACAAAATCTCTTCATACAAATCTTAAGATACTTGAATCATACTTAAGATAAGCATATACATATGAAATACGTTATGGATATCCGACAACGACGGCGGTAAAGCCACTCTGTAAGCCAAACTCCCAACTCGATCAAGAATCTCAAAAGGTCCAACGAACCTCGGTGATAATTTCCCTTTCTTCCCAAATCTCTTAGTACCCCTTCTCAGCGATACTTTAAGAAACACATAATCTCCAACTTGGAATTCCAAATCTCTCCTCCGATTATCCGCATAACTCTTCTGTCGACTCTGAGCCGTAAGCAATCTATCCCGAATCAACTTCACACTCTCGGCCGACTGTTGCACAATCTCCAAACCCCATAGCTTTGCTTCTCCAACTTCATCCCAACAAATAGGAGATCTACACTTCCATCTGTAAAGTGCCTCATACGGTGCCATTCCAATACTCGATTGGTAACTGTTGTTGTATGCAAACTCCGCCAATGGAAGGTGTGAATCCCAACTCCCTTTAAAGTCCACCGTACAAGCCCATAACATATCCTCAAGTATACAGTATCGTTTCTCTCGGTGTGCAATACGAGGGTGAAAGGCTATCTTGAAATTCAACTTAGTCCCCATAGCTTCACCTGGCTTTGCCAAAACCTCGAAGTAAATCTCGGATCCATGTCTGAAACAATGCTAACCGGAACCCCATGCAGTCTCACAATCTCCTGCACATACAATGCCACCAACTGACTCAAGGAATAAGTCATCGCAGTCAGTATAAAATGAGCGGACTTGATACGGCGCCAAAACTCTGGACCAACAACCTGATTCTGCTCCCTTAATTCAGCCCCAAACCCGACTCAAACCTGCCCAAAACCCCTTCCGAACAGACTGAATATATCCTTGCAACACCAATTTTTTAACGAAAACCTGATTCGGACTACATGAACCACAAGCCTAAAACAACCCCGAAAACACGCACAATACAGTACCAACTGAGTAGATCTATCTCACAATTTTGCACCGCCCTTAAGCCGAACAAAACTCCACCAAACAGTACCAAAAATCTGTCCAAAATACGCGAACAAGCTGTCCCAATCTCGGGTTCAAAACAGCCCCGAATATAAACACAATAACAACACAAAGAAAGGAACGGATAGGCGGACTCACCGGTCGAACTTCACTCGCTCGACGTAAAGAAATCCGATGAATAAACAAACCTCGACTTCACTCACCTTGGTATGATTAATCCGGTTTTTAGAAAAAAAAGAAGGAACTTGTTCTTTGAGGTTTTCTTATTCCACAATCTGCCGAAACAAAAGAGAGACTTCCTAATTTATACTACCTAAACAACTCCTAAAAAACTAGGAAAAGAAAATCCTATCCTACTGGAAAGCAACCACAACTAGAGTCCTTTAAGGACTTTAATTACATAAAGCAAGTAAAATAAAATAAAGAAAACTAACTACTAATAAAACTCCCTAAGCAAGTCGGCTTCTTCCCCTATTACCGTCCCTGCCGAACCATGCAACTCCAAGCCATGCTTCAAGCCCAAAATCCAAGCTTGCCTAATCTGAACCCAACCCATGTAGGAAACTCCCCCGTAACACAGCCCTTGTCGCGCTCCCTTAACCCGTCAATCATCCAGCCCCTTGCTCGTTCAAATCTGTCTCGTACCCCCTCGGTGCACCGTGGCATAACGAGCCTCCCAACAACTCTTAGCACGTCTTGACCCAGCGTTCCCTTTGCATGTATGCTTTTAGTTTGGATCGACCTCGTTGTTAGGTCAATCTCGGAATATTCCGCATCAAACCCCCCTTCGTAAAGAAGGGTTGTCCTCAACCCTTGGGCTATCCCCCTGTCCTCGTATGGATCAAATCTGGCTGAAAACCTCGAGTCTCCTTCGTAGCCTATTTTAACCAATTCAAATCCCAACATGTGAGCCTTCGATCTTGCTTTTCCCAAAGAACTTTTCAAGACTCCCAACCTGTTTTCTCGATGATGACCCTTAGATCGTTGCCCACGCCGTGGCTTCTTCATCGGATAATAATTTTAGCTGCCTAGGAATCAACCCAAACTCTTCATACGAAAATTTCCCCACGCCGGTGTCTTCTCCGTTCATTACTGACCCCATCCTCTTGGACCTTCTTCCAGCAGCTTATATACGATTCCTTCCCCGCAACGCCAACCCTTCTTTTCCGATGCCGTCGGCTTGATTCTAAACTTCTTTCCATTCTTCGTTAAAGTATATGTGTTCTCCCTACCTTCATGGATCACGTAGCGATTCGAATTGCCAAAGGCGACCTAATGGAATGTGACACACATCCATAGGTACTACGTCACATAAAATTTCGTCCTCGTATTTTCCCATGGAGAACGTGATTAACGCTTGCCTATCAACCTTGACCTCTGCTTTGTTGTTGAGCCAATGTAACTTATACGAACGAGGATGAACTATCGTAGGTACCTTGAGTTTGTCGATGAGAATAGTAGAGACGGTATTGGTGCAACTTCCTCCATCCACGACTAGGCTGCAAACTTTCCCTTGAACCAAACACTTGGAGTGAAAGATTTGTTCCCTTGTTTCTTCCCCCTAGTTGATGCCTTTCACATGCAAAGATCGGCTTAGTATCAACGAATTTCCGTGGACCTCTTCACATTCTTCAACATCTTCGTCTTCAGTCCCATTTTCTGTATTCTTAAGGTCTTCTTCTATTTTCTGAATTTCATGCATCGTCATTACCCGCCTTGTTGAGCACTCGGACTGGTAGTGACCGTACCCTTGGCATTTGAAACACTTGATGGAATCCTTGTTTCTCATGACTTTCTTACCTTCACTTTTCTCTTCCACACTGCTCTTCTCAACTTTGGTAGTTGGTTCTTCCACCTTAGCATCTGGAGTACTTGGGGAGCCCTTGGAATTACTGAACCCCTTGGTGGTCGAGGTTTTAACCCCTTTCCTTTTCTTGAGTTGTCTTTCACACTTTGTTGCCAACTTGCACATTTCTTGAAAAGTAAAACATGGTTGGAGTTCCACCATGTTAGCCACTTCGGAATCGAGTCCACTCAAGAACCTGGCATTTTTCTGTTCAACCTTCTCTTGCATATCACACACAATCGAGATCCTTTCAAACTCTTCGATATACTCGCTCACAGTCGACTCTCCTTGCTTAAGATGGTGGAGTATAACAAAATTATCTTGTAGGTAGGTACTTGGTAAGAACCTACGATCAAGGTACTTCTTAAGCTTGTCCCACGACTCGATCTTTTCCTTCCCTTCACGCCTTCGTTGAATCTTTAAGTTCTCAAACCAAATCGACGCATACTTAGTAAGTTTAAGAATGGCAATCTTAAACTTCTTGCGGTCACTGTACTCCTTGTACTCAAAGATCCTTTCCGCTCTTCGTACCCAGTCGAGATATTTTTCTGTATCCATGGATCCTTCAAACTCGGGGATGTCGAGTTTTAGGCCACGATCATCATCGTCCTTGCCTCTCCTTGGTTGAATTCGTGCTCTAGCCACCTCCTCTTCGTCTGAATCGTCATCTCCCTCGACTGCTAGTGGTCGAGGCTGAATAGCTAGTCGAAGATCTTCAACCATCCGCCTTAGTTCTTGTAGCTCACGGTCCCTCCTTATATTGTGGGCTTCTTCCAACGTACGTCCAGCCGGACATCCGCCTCCATCTGCCATGATCGTCTTACGAATAAGTATTCGTAAGAAGAACCGTGCTTGATACCACTACGGCGATTCTCCCTTAATTCATCCCCAAACCCGACCTGACTTAATTTCCCCAAACCCGCCCAAAACCCCTTGCCCAAAACCTCCGAGAATATATCCTTGAATATATCAATTTTTAACTTGCAACACCAATTTTTTAACGAAACACAACTACGAGAGGCTGTTCCTAACACAATCCTAAAACAGCGTGCCCCGAAAACACTGCCCGAAAACACGCACTGATTACAAGACCAAATGAGCAGATCTATCTCGCAATTTTGCACCGCCCTTAGGCCGAACAAAACTCCACCAAACAGTACCAAAAATCTGTCCAAAATACGCGAACAGGCTGTCCCAATCTCGGGTTCAAAACAACCCCGAATATAAACACAATAACAACACAAAGAAAGGAACGGATAGGCGGACTCACCGGTTGAACTTCACTCGCTCGACGTAAAGAAATCCGATGAATAAACCAACCTCGGCTTCACTCACCTTGGTATGATTAATACGGTTTTTAGGAAAAAAAGAACGAACTTGTTCTTTGAGGTTTTCTTATTCCACAATCTGCTGAAACAAAAGAGAGACTTCCTAATTTATACTACCTAAACAACTCCTAAAAAACTAGGAAAAGAAAATCCTATCCTACTGGAAAGCAACCACAACTAGAGTCCTTTAAGGACATTAATTACATAACGCAAGTAAAATAAAATAAAGAAAACTAACTACTAATAAAACTCCCTAAGCAAGTCGGCTTCTTCCCCTATTACCGTCCCTGCCGAACCATGCAACTCCAAGCCATGCTTCAAGCCCAAGTAATGCAGTCCAAGCTTGCCTAATCTGAACCCAACCCATGTAGGAAACTCCCCCGTAACACAGCCCTTGTCGCGCTCCCTTAACCCGTCAATCATCCAGCCCCTTGCTCGTTCAAATCTCTCTCGTACCCCCTCGGTGCACCGTGGCATAACGAGCCTCCCAACAACTCTTAGCACGTCTTGACCCAACGTTCCCTTTGCATGTATGCTTTTAGTTTGGATCGACCTCGTTGTTAGGTCAATCTCAGAATATTCCGTATCAGGACTTCATTAACCGATCTACAACAACCCAAACGGCATCAAACCCTCTACGCGTACGTGGAAACCCCGAAACAAAATCCATCGTAACGTGCTCCCACTTCCACTCTGGAATATCTAACGGCTGCAACAATCCCGCGGGTCTTTGATGTTCCGCCTTCACCTGTTGACAAGTTAGACACCTCGACACATAATCCGCAATTTGGCGCTTCATGCCATTCCACCAGAACTGCTTCTTCAAATCCCTATACATCTTCGTACTCCCCGGATGGATAGTATACCTTGCCTTGTGAGCTTCATCCAACACAAGTCGCTTCACATCCTTAACTGAAGGTACACAAACTCTTCCCTTGAAAGTCAAAATCCCTTCTTGATTCATTGCAAACTCTGGCGTCTCGTTCTTGCCCAATTCATCAATGATCTTTACTAATCCCGAATCCTTCTTTTGAGCCTCCTTAATCTTCTCTAATAAGACTGGAATAGCCCGAACACTAGCAAATAACACTCCATGATTATCCTTACTAGGATTCCAATCACGGACATCCTCCAACATTTTCCATTCCCGAATCATCAAACACGACAAATGAACTTTCCTACTCAAGGCGTCGGCGACCACATTCGCCTTCCCCGGATGATAAAGTATCGTACAATCATGGTCTTTCAACTTCTCCATCCATCTCCTTTGCCTCACATTCAACTCCTTCTGTGAGAACAAATATTTCAAGCTCTTATGATCCGTGAAAATTTCAAACTTCGACCCATATTGACAGGCTAAAGTCGCACGCCTACAAATTAATTACCAAGACAAGACTCGGCTACAGAACTGCAGCTAGGACAAGTCCAGGGTCGATCCACTGAAGAACGGTTATTTGGTTGCACAATTGTCACTTGACAAGATTGGGGGTCGATTAATGATTAATTAACTACTACTTGTGAATTAAAACTAAGTTATAAACAAGTAGGACTAACACTTCGAGGTTTGTCTCCGTCCCCGATTTATCAATCAATTTCATCGGTATAATTCCTCTCTCTTCCTCCCTATTCACTTGATCCGAGATGTATTTCAATCCCTATTTCTTCCTTTTTAATGGTTATAAGTAGTGACACACTCACTTATTTCCCTAATCATTACCTAAACCTAACTGACACAGTCTAGGTTCACAATAACAATTGATAAAATCAAGAGAAATTAAGATCAAGGATTTCTCTATTCTTTTGCAAATAGAAAGAAATCTAGTTTTTACCCCTTTTCAATTTACCATGACACATGCATAAATCTCAAATTTGCTACTTGTGTAAAATCATAATCTGACACAGACTTAAGATTAAACTAGCATTAAATCAATTGCAAGGGAGAAGAGGGTGATCAAATCTCAAACCCTAAGAATCAATCTAGCAATTCAATCAAGTAAAACTATGAATAGGGATTCGAGTAAAGAAATTAATACCTCAATTAAATAAACAAGCGGTTCGAGTTCAAACCCAAAGCAATATAATTAAGCTTCCATGAAAGTAGCTAAAATCTCTAGAGAAAATTAGTAGGAGAAGAAGAAGAAAATTATGAAGTCAAAACAAGTATAAATACTTGTTTCCCAAAAACCTAATCCTAAACTAAAAGGAAATTTTAAAAGAAAAAGGAAAGAGAATATTTAATAAAAGGTAGACAAATCCTCCTACCATCTATTACCAAAATAAATAGTTTCCAAATCCTTCTCTTTCACTTTGATCCCTAAACCTTCAACCTTTCTCCTCGACACTTGAACTCTGCTTTTGACATCGATCCTTGAACTTTCGACTGCGGTTTGGTCCACTGCTTACGATACAACAATTTTATCTTCCACAATAATGAACTTTTGCAGGGACATCACAAAATACTAACAAAAGTCTCAAAATTACAAAAGTTACCCAAAACTTACCAAATCATAAACTACTCAAAATTACATCAAACTAAACTAAAATACATTAAAATAATACATAAAAATGTCTAGAAAATTGGGAATTACATATCATAAAATCCACCACATCAAATTCCCCACGCTTGACCATTACTCGTCCACTGAGTAATATCCTATCCCCACTCTAAGCACCGGTCTGTCGGTAGTAGCATGGGAGAGAAAATGACCCCTAATCTCTAACCCTCAGAAACAACGGTTAACAAACAGCGTCAAACAAGCAACAAACTCGGAGAATGGAACTCCAGCTCCTTATCACTCAACAACAATGATACCAATGACTAGCTGACCCCAACTCCAAATATGCAAAAAC
>JABEVN020003769.1:0-16950 GCA_013146195.2 Codonopsis lanceolata | reverse complement strand
GAGGGATGCGTTGGACTCATGCAATGCCAAGTAATGTTTACTTAACAAAATATCAAGTAGTGAGCGAGGTGGAGCAAAGGCGATCTCGTTCATGACAAAAACAAGTATTCTCATCAATAACCAAGTAGGATTGAGTTAGACAGGCGAACTCACATGTCAATTAGGCATTCTATAATATGACATTCAAGATCAGCACGAAGTAATCAATCCAAGTTCGAGTCACAAATTATTATTCTTAGGGAAACGTGTTTAAAACGTCGTGAGGATTGATCGGTGGCCGGTATTGTTCAATAGCACGCTAAACTTGACTCAGTTGAGTCGTCTCTAACAATTCATCCAATAGAGTTAGGATGCTAAATGCATCATAAACCTTTTCTAAGTTCTCGTATATGATCGGCTAGGTCATTAATCCATTTAACAACCATAGGCAAGAATTGTCAACAATTCAATTTCAAGGGACCTTAGAATTATTATTTCAAAGGTTGATAAATTGCAATGGTCCAGAACATTAATTATTCATAGGAGGATATAGAACACATTTAATTCTAAACATAGGACCCAATTCAATAAGATGAACAAATCATGGCATATGGAACCCTAGAATTCATAGTCTCCAAAGTTATCAAAATCCATTAGTCCAAGAACAATAGTTGTTCCTAAGGGGGCATAGAACACATTTAATTCTAGGCATAGGACCCAATTCAATAGGATGAACAATTCATAGCATATGAAACCTAGAAATCATAGTCTCTAAAGAGTTGTCCAAAATCCATTCCAAGAACAAAGTTGTTCCAAGGTGAACACATTTAATTCTAGGCTTAGGATATAAGATGAACATGTCATCAAAAATCTCAAAGACCAAGTCATCAACAAATCATGGCATGGGCATGGTAGGAGCATGGGAATTACAAGAAGAGGGGTACATGGCATTTCTATCATACATCCTAAGGGTCGATAGCTTACCTTACACCCAAGAAAAAGATGGAATGGACACAAACTAATCGGATGGAATCGTGCTCCTCGTCGGATAGCTTCACTTCGGTGGTCTCGGTTTGGCAAGCGGAGGTCGGGAGCTCAATCCATGGAGGAAACACACACTAGTCTCACCTTTCTCTACACACACAAGCTTGGAGAAGAAAGAGAGATGAAGAAAATCTGAGAATGAAGGTTTAAGTGTTCTGATCAACAATGGAGGCTTTTATACCTTGCATGATTTGGGTGGAAATCCACATGTCAAGAGGAGGAGGGTGGACAAATCCACATGTCAAAGGAGGTTGCTTGTGGTTAGGCTTAATCCCACTCAATTAGGGTCTAATAGGATGGTTTAGGGTCAATTAGGATGGGGTTTTAAGTGGCAAAAGTCGTACACACCAGAACAGGAAGTAAAAATCCGTAGATGGCCTCTGAAGTTGAGGCGGGCGCCTCACAAAGCCCAGGCAGGGCGCCTCAGAATCTTGGGGCTAAGTTCATGACCATTCTTTGATAAGTTACTGGACAGTCAATCTTGTAAAATCGACCATAAATCGCTCACAACTCCAAATGAGGTGATTCTTGATTTTTCTGAAACTAGACTCATTAAACTATATTTTAGGATTTTAAATTACTCCATTTGGACTTATATTGATCAAGATATGGTTACTACAAAATCAAGTACAGAAGTTGTTTTCCTGAAAACTGAATTCTGGCACAGCCGTAAGTCAAGACCTAATTGAGGTACTTAGACACCTTGGAAAATTACCAAATTTTACAGAGAGTATCCTAACATATGTAGGTAAAACATACTAAATTTTTAGAAAATTCTCTTTAGTAGATTGGTACCAGAATTTTCCGAAGTTTACCCAAAAACATGACTGGTCTGTGAAGGAATAACTTGGTCATCTAATAACCAAATTCAACAAGTCTATGAACAATGATTGTGCAAGCATGATAAATACTAGTACACTTGGTCTATAACTCAAATGAACTTCTCACAAGTTGAAAACACAAAGAATACAAGCAACGAAGGAAATCGAAAACAAAGCAAGAAAGTTTATAAACTCTCAAACCAAGCCTACTATGATCAAGATGAATGTTATAAGTCATTTATGCAAGGTAATAGCACTCCAACAAGACTTGGTTAAGTTCTAACATGCTAAGGTGAACACTCAAGGCACAAACGGCAAGGTATGCAACACATAGAAGACATTCAAGCGGCTATGAACGTAACAACTCTAATGCAAGCATGACATGAACAAAATGAAGTCTCTAACATGTTAAGGCATCGATAAGCATGTTATAAAGGTACTAAGGCTCTAGTAGGACTTAGTTAAGTACTAAGATGATACACGAAGCAGTTTTAACAAAGCATGCAGCGTATAGAAGGCATACAAGCAACTACGATCATGGTTGACCTAATGCGAGCATGGTATGAACAATATGGACTCTAAAACATGTTAAGGCACATAATGAACATATTAATCAAGTATAGAAGGCATGTTACACAAGTAGGGTTTGGGTTCTCACATCCTCCCCCACTAAAAGGAATTTAGTCCCTAAATTCATACCGGAATCATCGAATAAGATAGGGTATCTCTCTCTCATATCAAGCTCGGTTTCCCAAGTGGCTTCCTCAATATTATGATTCTTCCACAAGACCTTCACTAACGAAATCCTCTTTGTTCTCAAGACTTGTTCCTTCATATCAAGAACGGCCTCATCATCGGTTCAATAGTAATCTCATCATAAGAAAGTCAATAGATAAGGACATGTGATTCATCCTTCAAGTACTTGCGTAGCATCGAGACATGGAAGACATCATGAACATCCGATATAGAAGGTGGCAATGCTAACCGATACGCCAAAGCTCCAATCCTTTCTAGGATCTCGAGTGGTCCAATAAATCTAGGTGAAAGTTTACCTTTCTTTCCGACTCGTTTAGTACCGCGCTGGGACGATACTTTCAAGAATACAAAGTCACCAACCTAAAACTCTAAGTCATGTCTCCGGTTGTCTGCGTAGCTTTTACGTCTACTAAAGTAAGCAATGCTCTCGATAAGTTTCACACTCTCGGTATTTGTTGTACAATTTCGAACCCTCATAGCTTTGCTTCACCAACTTCATCCCAAAGCAAATCGGTGAACGACACTTACGCCCATATAAAGCCCCATATGGCGCCATCTCAATACTGGGCTGGTAACTATTATTATACGCAAATTCGGCTAATGGTAAATGAGAATCCCAACTACCTTTGAAATCCATAGCACAAGCACGTAATAAATCCTCTAATACCTGAATCAATCTCTCGGACTGACCACGTGACTGAGGATGAAAGGACACAATGAAATTAAGTCTCGTACACATAGCCTCATGTAATGAATGTCAAAATCTTGAAGTAAATTTGGGATCTTCATCCGATAAAATGCTAACTGGCTCAAACTATAGGTTATCGCAATAGTTATGAAAAGTGACGATTTAGTCAATTCATCCATAACAAGAACTAGTCGTAATACTCCATCGATAGAAGGAATGCAAATTCTGCTTCAGTTAAGATACTATCATTGTTCAAAGGAAACGCAGGAATCTTATTCTCACAATCATCAGGCAATGCTAGATCTTCTATTCTTGAAAACTGTTTTCACATTTGTCACTCCAAATAAAAGTAGACTTCTTCTATTTAAATTAGTCAAAGAAGTAGTAATCTTTAAAAAAATCCCTCAATGAATCTACGGAATTCAATAACAAATTAGGAATCTTCCACTTAGCAACTGCTTCCAATCTCGATGGATCCAAGTAAATACCAGTACTAGAAACTACGTGCCCAAGAAAATAAACTTTTTCGAGCAAAAACGCATACTTGCTACATTTAGCAAAAAGTTGCTTCTCACGCAAAACAGAAAGAACCAATCTCAAACGATCCGCATGTTCTTCTCATGACTTTGAGTAGACAAGAATATCCTCATTGAAAACTACGACAAGTCACTCCAAATAATTATGGGATACTCGATTCTTTAAATCCATGAAATCTGTAGGCGCGTTTACGAACTTAAACGGCATCACAATGAACTTATAAAGGTCATGTCACGAAGGAAAAAAATTGTCTTCGGAATATCTTCCTATCGAACTCATAACTGATGGTAACCACTATGCACGTCAAGCTTGAAATATACATCCGGTCCATGAAGTTGATCAAAGATATCATCAATATGCGGTAAGGATAATTATTCTTTATAACCACTTGGTTTAACTGGCGGCAGGCAATGTATAACTGTAAAGTATCATTTTTTCTTATTTACATATAACACTAGTGCATCCACGAAGATACACTCGGTCTAATAAACTCCTTATTAAGAAGTTTCTGCAACTCTCTCAATTCAGTTGGAGCCATTCTATAAGGTGCTCTAGAAATAGGCGAAGTTTTCTGGCAATATCTCAATGCAAAAGTCTAACTCTCGGTCGGGAGGTAATGCATACTCAGTCGAAAAACATCCGGAAATTCATTAATTACCAGAACTTTATGAAAAACTAGGACTTCTTATAATATAGAAGTAGGTATGCTAGTCTCAAGTACACAAGTGAGATAACAAGTATAACCTTGCGATAAAAGTTTTCTAGCCAGCAAAGTAGAAATAACATGTATATTATTCATGGCATGATCACTAATGAACACGAACTCCGGTATACCAGGCATGTCAGATGTAACTATCTTATTATGGAAATCTCATAATTACACTTATAAAAATTTCATATACAAAATGCACATATTTGTACAAGTATAACAATGCAACATTTCTTGTTATATTCCATTTTGGTCTCAAGTAAGCAAGTATACACATATATAGGGTACAAACGCCATGTAACATAGTATTTTAACTCTACTATGCAAGTATAACAAGTATGGAATAATCACGTTATTATCATACATATACACATTCATACAAGGTAAGGCGGTCTAATATTATTTAGCCCATTTCAAGGAATCTACTAAGTAGTTTTCGATATCCAAGTTCAAGAAAATTCAAGTATGTTATTAATCACACAATTAACCATTTATCAATGGTAGGCATGGAACATCACGATGTTAAGCATGAACAAAATCACGGATATTAACGTATAGCTTAAGATTACTTACTAGTATATTCTTAATCATTATAAGTCAACCCGTATACGGTCGACAATCAAGCTAGTGAATGGTAAGTACAACACAATACCCAAAGCTAATACTTTTCTAATATATTAGGTTAACAATAAGGCAAGAACGAAATTTCAAAATCAGTAGGTAGAATATGTTTACCCACGAATACACTACTAATCCTTTCACATGAAAACACGTATAGGTTGATAACAATTTCGAGCATGTGGCACGTGATTAACTCTTGGCTTATCACAAATTTTAACAGACCATGAATGAAAATATTTCATTACTTGGGATAATCTCCATAACTAAAATTAATATCGGGAAGCAAGTACTCAAGTTTCCTCCAAGCAAGCAAGACATGAACACATGATCAAGAACTACAATGGGTACAAGTATTCATATATCAATTAGGAAATATTAATAGGTACTACGGGAGGCTAAGCCATTCCGCTCTCAAAACGCGTACAACGAATCTTGGCTGTAGTGAATTCCACGGCGATCACTCTTGGGACCGACAAACTGATTTCTATGATTTCAAGTAGCGAAGCAAGGAAACAATGGATCTATAGTAGCGCAACACCTACTCTTGGTGTAACTGTGCCTTGAAAGTAAAATGGGAGAAAGGTAGTATTCCTTGACACGAACACTGTACTCACGAGAATCTAGATTACGATGAACTTAGGATTCTAAGTCCTATTCATTAACGAAGAATCTGCCAATAAGGCACGAAAGAGAACACTCAACGTCATGATTCACACAAGAACTAACCCAACTAGGCCATGGAACCTATCCTGGCTGATAGCTAACCTATAAACAAGCTCTGATACCAACTGTGGCGACCCGGCCCGGGCCCGAGGTGGAACCGAGGGTCGGACCGCCCAAATAAGGAGGGAAACAAGTAGACAAGTAACAATTAAACATGCAAGGACTTAATTTAAGAAAACGACGTGACGCAACATTAGAGACGTAGCACGCCTCGGCACCAAAAGGCCGGTATTTTTAAAACTTTTAAAACCTGATAGAACAGTTAAACAATTAAACCAAGTCATCGGCGACACTACATGCCGGAACCCAAGCTAACAGTTTATGGACAAGAATTAAATAAGAGCTAATAGGATGCTCAGCGGAAGACTTATACGTAGTGGAATATTAACAAGGTAATCAAAGCTCGGCTTACACAATGCCGGCACAAAAGGGTTACAAGTACTACAAGTGATATAACTACTAGTAGCTAACAAGAGTTACAAGATCAAGTTTTATACAAATACCCAAGCATAGTCTAATTGACTTGCTTTAACCCGTCGTCCTTACAAAATATAAAGCAAGAGGAAGAGGACATCTAAACCACCTCTTCGAATATCAACGGCGGAACAAAAGGGGGACAAAGCACGAACACAGCAATCTCAACGAGCAGGACCTGTCTTGCTAGGATCTAAAGCAGTAAAGGGGAAAGGGTAAGTCATAAAGACTTGTAAGCTATCAATCATGCATGTCATGGCAATATGCAACATACAAGGCAAGATATCGTCACATAAGCATAGATGTCATATATCCAAGATGCACATTGTTTCACATAAGTGCGCATAATTAAATCACATAGGATAAGGATATATGGAGGCCGCCTACGTAGTTCCTCGCATACAAGCGTTATCGGCGTGCATGTATCGAATGTGTGTAAGTACATCGATCTTCGAGATGCAGGGATAGACACCAATGATGCTCTTAATTGATTACAACAAGGGAGCTACTTCCCAGCTGTGGCCACGGTGAGGCGTGTGTGAACAAGGCAGGGATGCCAGTGGACTCATGCAAATGCCAAGTAATGTATACTTAACAAAATTCTCAAGTAAAGAACGAGGTCGACAAGAGCGATCTCGTTCATGACAAGTAAAAAATTCTCATCAATAACCAAGTAGGATTGAGTTCGACAAGAGCGAACTCACATGTCAATTAAGTATTCTATAATATGACATTCAAGATCAAGCAAGGTAATCAATCCAAGTTCAAGAGTCTAGAATTATTATTCTAAGGGAAACGTGTTTAGAACGTCGTAGGGATTGATCGGTGAGCCGGTATTGTTCAATAGCTCGCTAAACTTGACTCCGTTGAGTCGTCTCTAACAATTCATCCAATAGAGTTAGGATGCTAAATGCATCATAAACCCTTTTCTAAGTTCTCGTATATGATCGGCTAGGTCATTAATCCATTTAACAACCATAGGCAAGAATTGTCAACAATTCAATTTCAAGGGACCTTAGAATTATTATTTCAAAGGTTGATAAATTGCAATGGTCCAAGAACATTAATTATTCATAGGAGGATATAGAACACATTTAATTCTAAACATAGGACCCAATTCAATAAGATGAACAATGGCATATGGAAAGAATTCATGAACAAATCATGGCATAGTTGTTCCTAAGGAGGGAACATTTAATTCCTAGACCCAATTCATAGAACAATTCATCTCCTAGAAAAGTTAGTTGTCAAAATCCATTAGTCCAAGAACAATAGTTGTTCCTAAGGAGGCATAGAACACATTTAATTCTAGGCTTAGGACTAATAGGATGAACAACAAGATGAACATGTCAGTTGTCAAAATTCAAAAAGTTGTTCCTAAGGAGGCTAGAACACATTTAATTCTAGGCTTAGGACTAATCAAGATGAAATCATCAACAAACATGGATCAAATCATCAACAAACATGGCTTGGACATGGTAGAAGCATGGGAATCACAAGAAGAGGGGGACATGGCATTTCTATCATACATCCTAAGGGGAATCAATAGCTTACCTTACACCAAAGAATAATATGGGATGAGCACAAATTAATCGGATGGAATCGTGCTCCTCGACGATAGCTTCACTTCGGTGGTCTCGGTTTGGCAAACGGAGGTCGGGAGCTCAATCCATGGAGGAGACACACACTAGTCTCACCTTTCTCTACACACACAAGCTTGGAGAAGAAAGAGATGAAGAAAATCTGAGAATGGAGGTTTAAGTTGGATTAGCAAAGGGGAGGCTTTTATACCTTGCATGGAATGAGTGGAAATCCACTTGTCAAGAGGAGGAGGGTGGACAAATCCACATGTCAAGAGGAGGTTGATTGAGGTTAGGCTTAATCCTACTCAATTAAGGTCTAATAGGATGGTTTAGGGTCAATTAGGATGGGGTATTAAGTGGCAAAAGTCGGACATACCAGAACAGGAAGTAAAAATCCCGTAGATGGCCTCTGAAGTTGAGGCGGGCGCCTCACCAAAGCCCAGGCGGGCGCCTCAGATGCTGGGGCTAAGTTCATGACCATTATTGATAAGTTACTGGACAGTCAATTTTGTAAAATCGACCATAAATCGCTCACAACTCCAAATGAGGTGATTCTTGATTTTTCTGAAACTAGACTCATTAAACTATATTTTAGGATTTTAAAGTACTCCATTTGGACTTATATTGATCAAGATATGGTTACAACAAAAATCAAGTACAGAAGTTGTTTTCCTGAAAACTGAATTCTGGCACAGCCGTAAGTCAAAACCTAATTGAGGTACTTAGACACCTTGGAAAATTACCAAATTTTACAGAGAGTATCCTAACATATGTAGGTATAACATACTAAATTTTTAGAAAATTCTATTCAGTGGATTAGTACCAGAATTTTCCCGAAGTTTGCCCAAAAACATGACTGGTCTGTGAAGGAATAAATTGGTCATCTTATTACCAAATTCAACAAGTCTATGAACAATGATTGTGCAAGCATGATAAATACTAGTACACTTGGTCTATAACTCAAATGAACTTCTCACAAGTTGAAAACACAAAGAATACAAGCAACGAAGGAAATTCCGAGAAACCCTAAGGCTCAAACGAAGCAACAATGCTTCTAAACTCTCAACCAAGCCTACTATGATCAAGATGAATGTTATAAGTCATTTATGCAAGGTAATAGCACTCCAACAAGACTTGGTTAAGTTCTAACATGCTAAGGTGAACACTCAAAGCACAAACGGCAAGGTATGCAACACATAGAAGACATTCAAGCGACTATGAACGTAACAACTCTAATGCAAGCATGACGTGAACAAAATGAAGTCTCTAACATGTTAAGACATACATTAAGCATGTTATAAAGGTACTAAGGCTCTGGTAGTACTTAGTTAAGTACTAAGATGATACACGAAGCAGTTACAACAAAGCATGCAACGTATAGAAGGCATACAAGCAGCTACGATCATGGTTGACCTAATGCGAGCATGGTATGTACAATATGGACTCTAAAACATGTTAAGGCACATAATGAACATATTACTCAAGTAGAGAAGGCATGCTACACAAGTAGGGTTTGGGTTCTCACAATAACATGCCGGAGTAATACATCAACTAAAAGAATAAGAGATTCAAATACTAACAACTAAGCCAAGGACTCACGACTAAAATTGTCGGAGATAGAAATAACCATAACTTAATACTAGAACATACGAGCTAAAACCTTGCTCGGAAAGACAACGGAATAACTTCTAATTAAACACAACAGCTCGACCAAACAAGTCGGCTCCCGAAATAAAACAATAATAAGATACTAATATAACAACCCAAGTAAAGTTTACATAACTTTACATCCGTATCTCACGAGATAATAAATACAATAATACTAATAACCCCAAGCTATTGCCGGAAGACCACATTATCGAACATGCAGTATTGCATGGCGCACTAACGAGCTACTTGCACAAACTAAGGAAAACAAACACACGAAATGAGTCAAATGAGTCATAAATGACCGATTAGAGTATACTAAATGCAATGTGTATGGCATATGCCACGTGCAAATTGCACAAGCATGTACAATATTATGGCATCTTATATACCAACAATAAACTTTATTAAACCATCATAGCATACTTCATAAATATAGCCGTTATCTTTCAGACCACAATAGGGAAGGAAGATACAATAGCGTCGTTGTGTGCTCACCGCAATACACAATGATCCTTGTATCGTGCCATCGATGTTTTGTGAATTCATCGACTCAAACCGAGTCTCTGCAATACACCAATGTTAATTCTTGTACTTCCACATTGCGGCCAACAATGGAGGGGTTGTGATCCCAGTGCGGCGATCCATAGCGAATCGAACGATTCTATAGGTATCAAAAAACCATCACAAAGTGAACCGATCAAATGCAAAGGAAGGATTTACTTGCAAATAACAATCAAATATATTTACCGTAGCAAGCGGACTTAATTATCAAATCAAGTAGGACATAAAGCAATTTTACACACATTTGCACATACTTAACAATATCCAACTAACTTATAAGTTTAGTCCGGGAACCGCATATTCGGTATTCATAACCCTCAAGTCACAACCCAATCAAAAGTAGCATATAAGTTCAAGAAATCACAACATGAGGTCTACCAAAATCCTCTACTCGAGATTCAACCAAAGACTATTATTTAGTCTAAGAATAATCATAAATCAAGGCTTAGCATTTAAGCTTTGCTTAAAGGTACACCTCAACCATAGTCCCAATTGTCATATATACTCGACATTCTCAAACCAATCTCAAAGTGCGAAAACCAACCCATATCGCAAGTGCTTTGATGTGCATGCGACCAAATTCCTAAAAGAGAACTCATTCAAACAATCATTTCTTAAAGGCATTCGAGATCATAGGGTGGTCTCTAATTCTCTGTGCTCTAACGAGCATACTCTAAATAAATCCCCAATGAACCTCTAAGTCATGGGTGTCACGATTGGACACAATTTGAGATGCTCGGGTGCTCACAATCATAGCCAACCAAACTCGAACATCGTAGGATTTCAACCTAAGGCTCACTAACATCTTATTGAACCTAAAATGACTTCATTGAGTCTTAATATCATGTTTCCTTAAATACATATTTCATACATCCCAAAATTAACACATCAATCAAATTTATATCGATTCTCCCAAAAATAATATGGGTTTATTTCCCAAGACTAAAAATCCAAGAACTCAACGTAATCATAGTCAATCAATGTCGTACCCATATTCATTAATGACTTCAACCCGAGTTCATTCATGCTTTTTGAATTATACTTTTCGTTGACACATTTCTAAATACTAAGTTTCATTAACAACAATTTATCCATTTCATCAATCTCAACAATAACACCCACTTCAATTAACAACAATTCTCAAGCCCTCCAATAATTATGGCTTGATTCTCAACTAAAATTCACAACAAAACCCAACATAAATCATAACCCATTTCATAAATCACTTAATTTCAATTAAATGATCCTACTCATGATGTCTAGTGAGTTCACACATTCAAAATCCCCAAACATAGGCATATTTCTACAATAAACCCAAATAACATGTGGACATGATTTCTAGCCTACTCATAAGCCTAGAAACACAAGATGAAGAGTAATCATATACTTCAACAATCATAGAAACCATTCTACAAATGCTCCTAACAAGTTCATACTTCCAAAAATCCCCAAAATGGGCATATAAAGCATATCAAATGTTCATTGCCCACAAATAGAATATAGGTTGTTTTCCTTAGGGCCAATGAACCAAAATAAAAGAGAAGGTAACTTACCTAGCTCGGATGAAAACTCCAAAGAACGCAAATCCGATCGGTGAACTTGTTCTACGTCGAGGGCTTCAAGATTCGAAGTTTGAAGGCGTCGGACGGTTGGATCATCTTGGATCGAAGAGAGAAGAAGGCTAGGGCTCAAAAATCTCCCATGGACTCTCTCTCTCTCTAACTCACGGTTTGTGTGGAGGAAATGAAGGAGCAAATGCTGAAAATTGCAAAGGGTTTGGCTTTTATACCTCCACAAACCAAGAGGGCAAAATAGGGAATTCCTTGGTACAATTAGTAGAGATTAGGATTAATCAATAACTAATATAACCTAAATTAACTTCCAACTAATGTTAGGACATGTTTAGGGCTAAGTATGGGAGGTTAGAAAGGGTTTAGAGGGGGTTTAAGGAGGGTAGGATAGGTATTTCTCGTCAAAACACGAAACAGGGCAAAACAGGATTCGGGGCACCTTGCGGTCGCAAGGTCCCCTATAGCTTGCGACCGCAAGCTCTCCAGAAACTCTAGGAGACTTCTTCCATTGACCTTGCGGGGGCAAGGCCATTCCACCTTGCGAGGGCAAGCCCGGCAGACCCGAAATGGCTCAAAATTCAACCGAAAAGACCCCCAAACACTTAACCAAACCTAACAAGGTTCAAACCTCATCCAAAGTAGGTCTATAACTCCCTTAGAACACTCACAAACAACCCTAGAAACAATTCCCGAAACAACTCGGAGCGAAACCGGGAAGAGGTGCAACAACGTGCAACCGAAACGACGAATGAACTCGCAATCGAACGAGCAATGAAAGGAGACTTTTAAGGAAAGTCTAAGGGCTAATGAAGAATCTTAAATACTTCTAAGAAGTTGAATAACAACTAGGGAAATAAGAACTCCAAAGGAGAGACGATTACGCGACTCGATCCCCGAACTACGCGATAGAGACGAAGGCTGTCTCCAAAGCTTCCAAATCATCGATAGACTTAAGGAACACCTCCAACTTGAAGTATAATACATATAAACATGTTAATAAACCATCTTATAATGTTCTAGGACCAAACCGAGTCACGAGCAAAAGCATAAAGCAAACCCTCAATCCGCGTCGCATTGGGCTATCGTCGAGTCACGACTTGTGACTTTAGCAAGTCAACAACTATATGGAGTCTCTTAATAATGTTTTGGTCTTAATATGGTCTCTCATACACATCTAGACCTTCTCGCAACCCAAACATACAGTCAACAAAGGAAGAAGTGCAAGTACAGCACGCAAACCGAGCTAACGAAGGAGCGGGGTGTTACAAATTTACTTATGACAAATTTACTCTTTCGGGCTTAATTCATGGCAAGTGATTTATAATATTTATGACACTTTTTTCTAATCATTATTATTTGGCATGATAAATTTATGTGTGTTGTCCTTAATAAAAGACACAAATACATCAAATGATACTTCATTTTTTCATCTTCTTGACATTATGACACATTTTTTAAACTTATTTATCTTATTTTATTCATGGGTAATAACTAAACATGCTACCAATTTGTTTAATATCTCGATACTAACCGACAATTCTATTACTATAGATATAATTTTTCATATAAATTTTATAATGTCTATCCCGAACATATTTAAGAAAGTAAAACCATATTATTTTCTTAGTTTTTCAATAAGGTTTTTGTGTCTCAACCGAGTAAGGGTATTTTTGTCATTTCAGTAAATATTAGGCGACATTTGTAACGATCCTGATAGGTGGGGGAAATTGAAAAAAAAATCAAAATACAGGATGAAATGAATTGAATTAAATAATGTAGGGCATAAATTGAAAATAGGTACAAGTTAAGGGATCAAACTATTATTTAATTATTCATTGAATTAATTAGTCTATAACAAATTTACTCTTTTGACCTTAATTAATGGTGAGTGATTTATTAAGTTAAAGGGTACATTTGTCCATACATTAAGTTGTAAGAGACAACCTACACTTTTATAAGTAGTTAGATTAGATTAGATTAGATTAGATTATATTAGATTAGATTAGATAAAATTAAATTGTATTACTATTGATACAATTTTTCATATAACTCTTATAATGTCTTTTCCGAACATATTTATGAAAGTAAAACAATATTTTTTTTAGTTACGAATAAAGTTTTAGTTTCTCAACCGAGTAAGTATTTTTGTCTTTCAAAAAATATTAGGCGACATTTCAATTTATTATTTAATTATTCACGAAATTAATTTGCTTATGACAAATTTACTCTTTGGGCCTTAATTCATGGCAAGTGATTTATAATATTTATGACACTTTTTTCTAATCATTATTATTTGGCATGATAAATTTATGTGTATTGTCCTTAATAAAAGACACAAATTCATCAAATGATACTTCATTTTTTCATCTTCTTGACATTATGACACATTTTTTAAACTTATTTATCTTATTTTATTCATGGGTAATAACTAAACATGCTACCAATTTGTTTAATATCTCGATACTAACCGACAATTCTATTACTATAGATATAATTTTTCATATAAATTTTATAATGTCTATCCCGAACATATTTAAGAAAATAAACCATATTATTTTCTTAGTTTTTCAATAAGGTTTTTGTGTTTCAACCGAGTAAGGGTATTTTTGTCATTTCAGTAAATATTAGGCGACATTTGTAACGAACCTGATAGGTGGGGGAAATTGAAAAAAAAATTCAAAATACAGGATGAAATGAATTGAATTAAATAATGTAGGACATAAATTGAAAATAGGTACAAGTTAAGGGATCAAACTATTATTTAATTATTCATTGAATTAATTAGTCTATAACAAATTTACTCTTTTGACCTTAATTAATGGTGAGTGATTTATTAAGTTAAAGGGTACATTTGTCCATACATTAAGTTGTAAGAGACAACCTACACTTTTATAAGTAATAATAATAATAATAATAATAATTAGATTAGATTAGATTAGATTAGATTAGATTAAATTAAATTGTATTACTATTGATACAATTTTTCATATAACTCTTATAATGTCTTTTCCGAACATATTTATGAAAGTAAAACAATATTTTTTTTTAGTTACGAATAAAGTTTTAGTTTCTCAACCGAGTAAAGGTATTTTTGTCTTTCAAAAAATATTGGGCGACATTTCAATTTATTATTTAATTATTCACGAAATTAATTTGCTTATGACAAATTTACTCTTTGGGCCTTAATTCATGGCAAGTGATTTATAATATTTATGACACTTTTTTCTAATCATTATTATTTGGCATGATAAATTTATGTGTATTGTCCTTAATAAAAGACACAAATTCATCAAATGATACTTCATTTTTCATCTTCTTGACATTATGACATTTTTTAAACTTATTTATCTTATTTTATTCATGGGTAATAACTAAACATGCTACCAATTTGTTTAATATCTCGATACTAACCGACAATTCTATTACTATAGATATAATTTTTCATATAAATTTTATAATGTCTATCCCGAACATATTTAAGAAAGTAAAACCATATTATTTTCTTAGTTTTTCAATAAGGTTTTTGTGTCTCAACCGAGTAAGGGTATTTTTGTCATTTCAGTAAATATTAGGCGACATTTGTAACGATCCTGATAGGTGGGGGAAATTGAAAAAAAAATCAAAATACAGGATGAAATGAATTGAATTAAATAATGTAGGACATAAATTGAAAATAGGTACAAGTTAATGGATCAAACTATTATTTAATTATTCATTGAATTAATTAGTCTATAATAAATTTACTCTTTTGACCTTAATTATTGGTGAGTGACTTATTAAGTTAAAGGGTACATTTGTCCACACATTAAGTTGTAAGAGACAACCTACACTTTTATAAGTAATTTAGATTAGATTAGATTAGATTAGATTAGATTAGATTAGATTAGATTAGATTAAATTGTATTACTATTGATACAATTTTCATATAAATCTTATAATGTAGAACATATTTATGAAAGTAAAACAATATTTTTTTTAGTTTGAATAAAGTTTTAGTTTCTCAACCGAGTAAGGGTATTTTGTCTTTCAAAAAATATTGGCGACATTTCAATTTATTATTTAATTATTCACGAAATTAATTTGCTTATGACAAATTTACTCTTTTGGCCTTAATTCATGGCAAGTGATTTATAATATTTATGACACTTTTTTCTAATCATTATTATTTGGCATGATAAATTTATGTGTATTGTCCTTAACAAAAGGCACAAATTCATCAAATGATACTTCATTTTTCATCTTCTTGACATTATGACATTTTTTAAACTTATTTATCTTATTTTATTCATGGGTAATAACTAAACATGCTACAAATTTGTTTAATATCTCGATACTAACAGACAATTCTATTACTATAGATATAATTTTTCATATAAATTTTATAATGTCTTTCGAACATATTTAAGAAAGTAAAACCATATTATTTTTTAGTTTCGAATAAGGTTTTTGTGTCTCAACCCAGAGTAAGGGTATTTTTGTCATTTCGTAAATATTGGGCGACATTTGTAACGATCTGGAAGGTGGGGAAATTGAAAAAAAATCAAAATACGAGGATGAAATGAATTGAATTAAATAATGTAGGACATAAATTGAAAATAGGTACAAGTTAATGGATCAAACTATTATTTAATTATTCATTGAATTAATTAGTCTATAACAAATTTACTCTTTTTACCATAATTAATGGTGAGTGATTTATTAAGTTAAAGCGTACATTTGTCCATACATTAAGTTGTAAGAGACAACCTACACTTTTATAAGTAGTTAGATTAGATTAGATTAGATTAGATTATTAGATTATTAGATACAATTTTAATATAAATTCTTATATAATGTCTTTCCAAAACATATTATGAAAGTAAAAGCAATATTATTTTTTTTGTTTCGAATAAAGTTTTAGTTTCTCAACCAAGGAAGGAGTATTTTTGTCTTTAAAAATATTGGGCGACATTTCAATTTATTATTTAATTATTCACAAAATTAATTTGCTTATCACGAATTTACTCTTTGGGCATTAATTCATGGCAAGTGATTTATAATATTTATGGAACGTTTTTCTAATCATTATTATTTGGCATGATAAATTTATGTGTATTGTCCTTAATAAAAGGCACAAATTCATCAAATGATACTTCATTTTTTCATCTTCGACATTATGACACATTTTTAAACTTATTTATTTATTTTATTCATGGGTAATAACTAAACATGCTACCAATTTGTTTAATATCTC
>JABEVN020003768.1:0-16966 GCA_013146195.2 Codonopsis lanceolata | reverse complement strand
TTGCTAGTAAAAATAAAGCCTATATCAATTGCAAGATAATTCAAATACACAAGCTCAATTTGAAAATTGGCAAATTCAAGAAGCATGTGCTTTATGTGGATTATATTCTCATGCTACTAATTTTGTCCGTCAAGTGCTATGTATTCCGCAGCAGCTAATGCTATGAATATGTACCCTCAAAGCCTAGGAATGATCCTTATTCAAACACATATAATCTGGTTGGAGGAATCATCCTAACTTTTCTTGGGAGGAAATAAGCCTTTGCAACCTCAACAATTCCAACCTCAACCACCACAACCTCCACAATTTTCAAATCAAAATCGGTTGAGAATTGAAGTTCAAACAAGAAGTAGCAAGTAAAGGTCAGCGGCATTGATGAAATACATGCTTGAAGAAATTGAAAATCTAAAGAAAACACATTGCAAATTCGAAGTTGATAAAAGAAGAAGGGAGTTCCTAGTCAAACCGAGAGCAAGCCAAGTCAATCACCGTCTTGTGACGGTAAGGTAATAGGTGAAGAGGTAAGTGATCTGATCCTTCTTCTAAAGTGCTGTTCACATAGAAAATTACGAAAAGGAAATTGAAATGGAAAACGAAAAGATAGTGATAGTAATAAAGAGTTGATAATGATCAAGTAATCAAGAAGTAGAAGTGGAAGTTGAAGTCCCAATAAGGAACAAGAAAAAGAGGTTCAAAAATAAAGATAATTCAATAGAAGTTGAAAAAGAGTTAGATCAGCGAAGAAGGAACCTACGTGGCTCCACCACCTTATGTTCCTCCAATTCCGCTTTCCAAAGACTTATGAAAAACCGAATGGACAAACAATTTTACGGAAATTTATAATATGTTATCCAAAGTGAATGTTAATCTCCCTTTGCTTAATGTTATTAAAAATATTCCAGGCTTATGCAAAGTTTTTCAAAGATCTTCACTCTAAGAAACACAAGTTTGAAAATAATGAAAAAGATTATTGTTTCTAAAAACGTAAGCCTGCTTTTACAACCCGAATTACCCCCTAAGTTAAAAAGATCCTGGTAGCTTTAATATCCAAGTTTCCTTGGGAAGCTCTAAAAAGATGAAAGCAATGCTAGATTTGTATTAATTTGATGCTCTTTGGGATCTATAAACAAGCAGGTTAGGAGAACTAAAACCCACTACTATGCAATTACAATTAGCTGATCGTCCGCTTAAATATCCCTCGGCATAGTGGAAGACATCCTAGTTCAAAGTTGATAAACTAATCATTCCGATTGACTTTGTGGTTCTAGAGATGGAAAGGAAGATTTGCACTAATAATGAAGTTCCAATATTGTTAAAGCGCAACCATTTGGCCAATACCAATGATTAATGTGAAGAATGGTAAACTCACAATGTCTCCCTAGGTGAAACCTGCTTGAAATTTTCGCTTTTTATGCTATGAATAGACCTAGTATGCAACATCTGCTTTTCAATAGATAAGATTGAAAAGTTATCAATGAAACTTTCAAGAAGAGTGAAATCTATGAGAGAGATAGATTTATAGTCTATGATGATAGTCCTATCCTCCCATAAAAATTGACATTGATGGTGATTGAAAGAGAAATAGAAGAAGAGACAAGAGAGAGAAAAAGTTAGAAGTCGTAAGAAAAAAGAAAGATAAAAAGAAATAAAGAAAGAATCTAAAAGAATTCCGATAATTTTGAAAAAGTAGAACAAGAAAGTAATGAAATCAAGGAAGATGAAGTAGAGATTTTGAATCTCTCTTTGAAGAAATTGAGATAGAGAATGTCAAGTAGAAAGTAAAGAGAAGGAGGAGGCTAAAATAAAAGAAACAATTAAAGCGTAGAAATTCTGAATTTATGCCATCCATTAATTCTCCTAAAGTTGAAGAATTAAAAGCCATTACCACCCCATTTAAATATATTTTAGGAAGGTAACACTTTGTCTGTTATTATAGCAGCCTTTACTTAACTGAAGAGCAAGTAAGTTTATTAAAAGTTTTATGGACATGAGAAGCTTAGGATGGTCCCTACCGATTTAAAAGGAATTAGTCCATCTATGTGCATGCATAAAATACATCTGTAGAAGGTAGTAAACCTTCAAGAGAAAGGCAAAGGAGACTTAACCCACACATGGAAGAAGCCGTAAGAAAAGAAGTTCTTAAGCTCTTAGATGCGGGTATAATTTACCCTATATCAGATAGTAAATGGGTTAGTCCTGTCCAAGTAGTTCCTAAAAAGTCAAGAATTACAGTTGTCAAAAATGAGAAAGATGAATTAGTCCCTACAAGAACTATAACTGGTTATAGAATGTGCATTGATTTGAGAAAACTTAATGCGGCAACCAGGAAAGACCACTTTCCTTTGCCATTTATTGATCAAATCCTTGAAAGATTAGCCGGTCATGAATATTATTGCTTTCTTGATGGTTTTTCTGGTTACAACCAGATCCCGGTTGCACCCGAAGACCAAGAGAAAACAACCTTTACATGTCTCTTTGGTACTTTTTGCTTTTAGGAGAATGCCATTTGGATTATGTAATGCACCAGCTACTTTTCAAAGATGCATGATTTCTATATTTTCAGATTTAGTTGAACGATGTGTTGAAGTTTTCATAGATGATTTTTCAGTTTTTGGAAATTCTTTTGATCACTGGTTAGAAAATCTTACATCAGTCCTGAAAAGATGCTGTGAAACAACTTTAACTTTAAGTTGGGAGAAAAGTCACTTCATGGTCAAACATGGAATTGTCTTAGGGCATGTTGTTTCAAATAAAGGCATTGAAGTTGATAAAGCTAAAATTGAAGTTATTTCACAACTTCCCCCTCCCACTTCAGTTAAAGGTGTTAGAAGTTTTCTAGGGCATGCTGGTTTTTATCGAAGATTTTTCCAAAATTTGTAAACCTCTATGCAATTTGTTAGCAAAAGATACAGAATTTATTTTTGATAAAGAATGTTTAGAAGCCTTTAACTTGTTGAAAGAAAAATTAACTACTGCCCCTATTTTATCCGGCCCTGATTGGTCACTTCCTTTTGAAATCATGTGTGATGCATCAGATTTTGCAATTAGAGCCGTGTTAGGACAAAGGGTAGATAGAAAGCCTCATGTGATCCACTATGCTAGTAGAACTATAAATGATGCACAATTGAACTACACAAACTCACTTGAAAAGAGTTTTTAGCAGTAGTATATGCTTTAGAAAAAAAATCATTCATAGATCAAAGGTGATAATATTTTTCTCGATCATTCTCGCTTTTAAAATATTAAGTAAGAAAGATGTTAAACCAAGATTAATTAGATAGATGTTATTGTTACAAGAATTTGACATTACAATCAAAGATAAAAAGGGAACCGAGAATGTCGTAGCCGACCATTTGTCCAGATTGGAATTTTCACCCTTGCTCGAACGTCAATTTCTTGATGATCCTGTTCCCATAAATGATGATTTTCCTGATGAGAAACTTAGTCATTAAAGATTCTGACCCTTGGTATGCTGATTTTGTCAATTACTATGTGTTTGATTCATTAATCCGGATTTTGATCATTATGAAAAGAAGAAATTTTTGGCGGAAACGAAAAATTATTTTTGGGAAGCACCTCCTTTATACAAAATTTGTTCAGATTCTTTAATAAGGAGATGTATTCCAGAAAAAGATCAACAAGGTATTATGGAATTCTGCCATGGATACTCTTGTGGAGG
Organism: Codonopsis lanceolata; assembly: GCA_013146195.2. NCBI lineage: Eukaryota > Viridiplantae > Streptophyta > Magnoliopsida > Asterales > Campanulaceae > Codonopsis > Codonopsis lanceolata. Next base: position 13,287 of record JABEVN020003768.1, on the reverse strand, counting down.
TCATTTTAGTGGAAACAAACCGCGAGAAAAAATTTTGCAATCGGTTTATATTGGCATCTTGTTTTTTAGAGATTGTGAATTGTTTTATAGAACATGTGATAAGTGTCAAAGAACAGGTGGAATAGGAAAGAGAAATGAAATGCCCTTGCATATTAATTTGGTTGTTGAAATCTTTGATGTCTGGGGTATTGATTTCATGGGTCCTTTTCCAGTATCAAATAATTGTGAGTATATTTTGGTAGCAGTAGATTACGTATCTAAGTGGATTGAAGCAATAGCAACCAAGACAAATGATGGCAAAACAGTGGTTAAATTCGTAGAAGATTTGTTTGCTAGGTATGGAGTACCTAAGGCCATAATAAGTGACCAATGAACTCATTTTACCAATAAGTTGTTAAATAATGTCCTTAGGAAACATGGTGTAACTCACAAGTTAGCTACACCTTATCATCCTCAAACATCCGGCCAAGTAGAAGTTAGCAATAGACAAATAAAAGCAGTATTGGAAAAGACCGTTAGGCCTAATCGTAAAGATTGAGAATCTAAACTGAAGGATGCTTTATGGGCATACCGAACTGCTTTTAAAACCCCCATAGGAATGAGTCCATATAGAATGGTATATGGCAAAGCTTGCCATTTACCAGTTGAAATTGAGCACAAAGCCTATTGGGCTGTTAAAGAATTAAACTTAGATTTAACTCTGGCTGGAGAAGAAAGACTGTTTCAATTAAATGAGTTAGAAGAACATAGGTTGAATTCATATGAGAATGCTAAGACATATAAAGAAAAGACCAAGAAATATCATGACATGAGGTTAGCCAACAAAATGTTTCATCCAGGGATGAAAGTGTTACTTTTTAATTCTAGATTAAGGTTATTCCCCGGAAAGTTGAAATCTAAATGGTCTGGTCCCTTTATAATCGTACGAATCTATCCTCATGGAGCTGTTGATATTCAAAATCCTAAAAATAATGCAATTTTCAAAGTTAATGGACACCGACTCAAGCCATATCTAGAGTCGATGTCAGTTGAACGAACAATTGAGTTAAATCGTTTGGCTGACAGTGAACCACCCCGGGATTAGGCTTGCAGTTTGGTTGAACCAAAGACGTTAAACAAAGGCGCTAAGTGGGAGGCAACCCACTATTTTGAATGTTATTTACTTTATAGTTAGGTTAAATATGTTTTTCTCCGTTAAATGTATTTTTGGACATTTAATTTTTAAAAAATTAAATATGCCAAAATTCAAGTTTGGGGGAGAAAAGCATCTTAGTGTTGTATTTATGTGTTACTAATATTTTTAGTTTAGAATTTTTGTCAAGTTTTTGCAATACAGGAAAGTTACAAAACATAACGGAAGTTAACGGAAGGGCTAAACTGCAACACTGTTGAAAAGAATTGAAAAGAAAACAAGTGGACAAGTTCTGGACACCTTGTGGACGCAAGGTGTGGGGGACCTTGCGACCGCAAGGCCCTCAGTAAATGAGAATTTCGTGCAGTGTACCAGCCAAACGTGGGAATCAGTACAGAATACGAATCACCTGAACTGCCCACCTTGCGACCGCAAGGTCCCCTTATTTAAACAGGACCGAGCTCATTTGCAGAAATCACAGAATTCTCAAACTCCCTTCCTCAAACAGCAGCAGCAGCCGCCCAGCCTCTTCCAGTTCCGGCGAATCCTTCCAAATTCCGGCACTAATCTCAAGATCCTCTCCCTCCTTCACCAACTCTCCATCTTCTACATCTCTCTCTCCACCACCATTGCACTCCATGGAAGATTGAAGGTTTTGAAGCAAGGAGACTCCATTGTTGCCGATCAAGCTCAAACTCCGGCTGCACTCGATTCTAAAGCTACATTTAACAAGTAATCCTAACCCCTCTCTTTAATTTTTACGTCAAAATATTTGCATGTTAGGGTGTTAGATAGTTTTAACGTAGATAAAATTCTACGTGCTTTAGAATTAATTTTTAATTTTAAAATTCTAAAAACTTATTTTAATTGTTAAAATTTTTAATTTTTAATTTTTATACAAACAAAATGTTCCGTAAGCGTAGAAATACCGGACCTTCGTCCTCCGGCCTTGCTCAGGAGGAGGAACAAAATTTTGACCACACCCGATTCGTATCCCACGAGGCCTCAGAAAAATATGTGGCCAAACTCTCCAAGTCCTTGGTTCCCGAGAGGGGATTCAAGGCTGAAGAATTTGGCCTCCGTCCAAATTTTATGGCCCGTAGGTGGGGGCGTTTGATAGACTCTCCGGAAAAGGCAGCTGTAGTGCCTATTGTCCGAGAGTTCTATGCCAATGGCAGCATTGGCATAGATGGGGGTGTATTAGACACCGTTAGTGTTAGGGGCGCGTTAGTAGATTTTTCGCCCCAAAGCATTAACGAATATTTCGGCACCTCCAACTTTGCGGTTGGTGCCGATAATTTTAGCACACACCTCCAACACCCCCTATCCCTATCGAGGTGGTCAATGCGACCATTGCCCTCCCTGGTGTGGTATGGACCTATAACCGTAATCCACCCTTCGGTCCACGCACCATGGAGGAGTCCTTCCTCCAGAACAAGGCCAAGCTCGTGTTCAAATTTGTTTGTGGGCGTCTCATGCCCTCCAGTCACCAACATACGGTGACTTGGGAGAGGGCTGTCTTGACCTACACCATTATGTCCGGTGGGTCTGTTGATGTTGGCCATTTGATCAACGGCCAAATCAAGACCCTTATTAGAGGTGCTACGAATGCGGGGTTCGCGTTCCCGCATTTGATCACCGAGTTGTGTAGGAGGGCAGGTGTGAGATGGCCCAGACACACGGAGAGGCTTAAGGCTGGTCCGGCCATTACTAGGGCCATTTTGTTTGAGCACCACCAGCAGCCGAGAGTGAGGGTACCTCACAGAGAGGAACCCGAAGAGGAGGAGGAGGACCCACTCGTAGGGATCTCCAATAGGCTAGAAGAGGTTGCCCTAGAAGGCCAGATGGCAACTCAACAGTTGGCACAAATTCGTGCCAACCAAGAGCGGCTGTTTGGTTGGTTTAACACGGTGGGACAAAATGTCTCCGCTTATTATGGGCTGCCTCCTGGCATGATCCCCGAGTTACATCCTCATTCGTTATTTCCGCCCGACTCACCGTGAGTCGAGGCCCAAGTTCCATCCTCTTTCATTAGGTGGACCTTCTATCTCCTTTTGATATTTGTCCTGCCCCATCAATCCTTTAATATGTTCCTCAATTTTGAGGACAAAATAGAAATTAAGTTTGGGGGGGGGGGATTTTAAGCTTAAAGTCCTAGCAGGTCCTAGCCTAAGAAGGAATGGAGTTGGGCTATGTTTCTAGGGTGAAGAAAAATTTCTTTTCTTGATGATCATTTAAATCTTCACCCTATTTTCCTGTTTTTCATTTTTTTCTTATTTTCGGAGGTGTTGCCTTTACCAGAATACACTCACATTGGATGCTCGTGGGTTCCTCTTGTGGGGACCCAACATCAAAAGAGTCATCGTCATCATCTCCAAATTTCTTTAAAAAATATAAAAAAATTTCAAAATCAAAATCAAAAAAATAAAATATTTCAAATTTTTCATCCTCAAGTTTAGGTGTGGTAATGCTAGTCGTAGTCGATGAGGAGTTAATGTAATGAACCGCATAGCTAGTCCGTAGATCCTTCTGGAATTTACTTGATTTTGCGAAACTTTTACTTTTCTCCAAATTCTTCATGCACCTGCACCAGTCATAATTATGGATTGATTAGAATATTTTTATAAAGTTTATAACACCTACTTCATTACAACAAGATATGCACAAGAATATGATGCATAGCCCACTACAACAAAAAAGGCATTTAACAACGTTTTTAAAACGTTGTAATAGAGCTTTTACAACGTTTTGTAAAACGTTGTGTTAGGCAACGTTGTAATAGGCCCCCCTTTTTTACAACGTTTTTAAAACGTTGTAATAGAGCAACGTTGTAATAGATGTTTTTAAAACGTTGTAATAGACTCTATCACAACGTTTTAAAAACGTTGTAATAGACTATATTACAACATTTTTAAAAGGTTGTAATAGAATCTATTACAACGTTTTTAAAACGTTGTAAAATCTATTTTTCAAAAAAAATAATAATAAATAGTTTGTTCCAATTTTGAACCCCCCACCTAGCACAAACAGAATGCCAACTATGCACTAGTGAATGCTCCAAGCAGTTTAGCTTGCTCAAGTTTCTTATCCTGTACATCTACAACAATAATCTCAGAAGCACCAAATGCTCGTGCTATCTGCAGACAACTCTTTGTCTAGCCGATGCCTTGGATATTGGTGCTACTACCAGATTTTCAATATCTTTGTTATCAACTGTCAATTTTCAATATCTATAATCTGCTAACAGTGAAAATGGACCAATCACTAAAGAAACCATTTATCAAACATAATTTTCATATCATAACAACTCATTAAATTTATGAACATAACAATACCAGAAGAAACAATGGTACAATGGAAAGAAACAAAAGTCTTCTTACTGCTCTGCATGACCCCTGCTGTCACCTTTGCTTAAGTACCAACTTTGTTTGCTGGTACACTATATTTTGCTCGATAAAAAGCCCTAAAACAAATAAAGTAATTTTTCCTTCTGCTCTTTCCATTCCTTAATTTCACCCGCTATTTTTTCCATAACTCGATCATGAAATCCAAGATAGGGTTTATAACTAAAAAGGATCTATATAGCCTGAATCAATAAATAGTAGAGAAATACATTTATTAGTTTTGATGCGAAGGACTTTTATTAAATTATAAGAGATTATACAAGATTGTTCTTCAAATCTGATTTTTTCTATCTTGGTGAGTGAAGTTAGAGAGAAGTAATCAAACGGGTATCTTTACGTTAGGTGAGTGAAGCCTAACCAGTGATCACGAATCTATCTTTTTGGTTCTTGTTATTTTAAATTTATAATCGGGTGTGGGCTGTTTGGGAGTTCTTGAATTCTCGGCCTAAGAAGTGTGTGGACAGCTTGGCGGCTCTTTGTTCTGTGAAGCCGAAGTCAATTCTTGGTATGTTATCGTGGCAGCCATGTCCATCATAAGGGCGTGGTTTGTTAGGGAGGTTTTGCTAAACTTTCAAGTCACAGAAGTGTGGGCTATTTGGGCGTGTTCAAGAGGGGTTTTGCAAAGGTTTTGGAACAGCTTGTGAGTGTTTGTGTTGCTGGAATAGATAGTTGCTTTTCTTGGGTAGTCCATACACATCAAACGACTAGGGTTTAGGAAACTTGTAAAGCTGTTTGCAAGAAAATTCAGACAGCCTTGTTGGTGGGTTAATTCCGTTGGGACAACTTGTTAATTCAAGGGTTGTCTCATGCATCAGTGCGTGTGCGCACGCATGTGAGAGAGAGAGAGAGAGAGTGCACCTTGGCAGCGTATACTGGATGACAGAATATTTCAATCAGCTACAGAACAACTGCAGAAGGTAAGTACTGAAAATTTGAGGCACAAAAACTAAAGTCCAGAAGTACTTATCAATTGCATATGTACGTTTAATCATATGATACCTTGACACATTCTAAAATTGTAGCCTGATGTCTCTGCACTGCTTGACTATCTACTGTAATAGAAAATCAGCATATTCAATGCAACATATTTGACAAAATTTTGAGACAAATGTCTGTAAGATGCAAACGGGGGAGCTACTAACAAGAAAACAGCTGCAAATGTAAATCAGATCATATAAACTATTAACACTGAAATTCAAAGAATAAAATATTTGCAACGACCACCTTAAGATACCATCTAATCCAGAATTATTATCAACACTTCAAAAAGATAAAGGATGAATGAATGCAGAAAGCATCACCCAATGTTTCAAGCTAAAACTCCAAATCACTCCTAGGCATTTCTGCTAAATCATGTGAGCATTTCTCACTAAGACATGAAAGGATCACTGATGACAGATATTGTATTTAGAACATCGTTAATGGAACCTCATATCGGCTACTTGTTGTACTCATATCCCTTTAGTGGTTTAAATCTATTATGCTTAAGAAAACATGAAATTATGAGCATAGGCAAGCTTAGCATTGACATCACCAAAGGCCTGCTAGCATCAGGTCAAGACAGCTATAGTGTGTAAGCTAGTCAAGGTTACAAGGATTTAAAAGATCTCAAGTTTAAGAAATTTATTAGCATGAAAAATAAAATAAGATCCCAGACATGAAATTTGCAGCCATAGAGTATGTGGGATGACATGAAGGTACTCTAATGACGATAAAGCGAAAATCAAACCATTTTTACCCAGATTCTATTCTGCAATTATGATAAAACGAAATTATAGTTCATTTTCTTGAAGAAGATAATGGCAGACCACAATAATTTTATTACACCAAGACAAGTAAATATAACCGGAAAAAAAAGGTTGACCTGATATTATTGTCACGGTTTGACAAGAATCTTCACAATATATTGATTGCAAGCACCCGTAAGCCACTATTATCTTCAATGCTCATAATAGTTTCTACACATTCATAAAGAATGGCGTTCCCTGCATTCTTGTTGGACTCTGTTTTTGTTGCCACCTGGATATTGATTGAAGCACGGAAACAATGTAAGAAAACTTTTACAGATTAGTACATTAATTTTATTGTCATCCAGCTGTTTAGCTCCTGTTATTTGGGAGAGATGAAATGCAGTCCTAAGAAAGTCTTTTAAAACTCCAACTGGTAATGGACCATTGCTAAAGAGTTATGAAGTGTCAAAAAGGCATCTACTTGACTCCCATATTAGAATGCAACAAAGATTTGAGGAAGCTTGAACGACTCAACATTACTATCTATCACACTTGTACAATACCAGTATACATGATGCCATGCATTTTAAGATATATCACAAGAGATGGAAACTGACCTGAGCGAGAATGTCATTCATGCAATCACTAGCATCAGCATCTCCATGTCCCAAGACGCGCAAAAGCCTGAGCAGTCGTATATGGAGAAAAGGGTCCGTAATCCCAGAAATGTCATACTCTGGTGCATATGGACTGTTCACAACATCCTTCAAAACTTTAACCAAACCCTCTGTGGATTTCTAGATCCAAGGAGAAAACCAAAATCAGTCACATTACTGCTCCCTCCATCACAAATGCATGAAACCCAACAAGATCTTAAGCTTACGTAACTCTAATTAAGTAGCCAAAATAGAAAACATATCAGCACTCAAACACCCAACAGCTTCTTGATATCCTTCTGTAGAAAGGAAAAACACAGGATCAATAACATCAGTATCTCTTTCAGGTCATCTTGTTTATAATATCTGCATATTAATACGCACATCCTCAAAATGAACTTTACCTCGATGCTAAGAGGAGAGGTTGTGGGAGCATAACGATCAACCACTTTTCCTTCCTTGTCCACCAAGAACTTGGAGAAGTTCCACTTGATACCGTCTCCCAAAAATCCACCTTTGCTAGATTTCAGGAACTTGTACAGGGGAGCAGCATTTGTTCCATTCACATCGACCTGCACAGAGATCAGCATGACATCCTCTCCTTTGCACCACAAATCAAACAGCAAAGATGGAACTTTAGTTTTAGACTGACCTTGTCAAAGATGGGATATTAAGCTTTGAAGCGAGTGCAGACAAAATTCTCAATCTCTTCATTACTCCCAGGCTCCTGTCCCCCAAACTGATTGCAAGGGAAGGCTAAAATCTCGAGACCTGTACGAATATTTTCGTTGTTGGATCAACTTTGGCCGAGAAAACAGGAAATAAAAAATAGTATGATGCTGGAAGCAACCATTTGTATGACAAAGAGACAATAAATTTGCTAGCCACTCATAAATTCTTCCACCACTACTTGCCTGAACTTATTACATATCAATTCATTAGCTTATTATCAAGAATCAAATGAATAAAAAACATAAAGTACAATAGTCATGAAATGATGAAACATACCAGATCTAAAGATTAAAAAAAGACGTAAAAAAAGCTTTAATAAAATGCTAAGAGAGATGGAAATAGAAAGAAACTGCATACATCAGCCACACATTGTTTTTCAACATCCAATGCATTCCTTCAGATTGCCCTGCCGCTTTTCAACTTTAGAGAATGCAATTAGATGAGTTGCCTGCTCACGCTTGATAACCTCCTGTGCTTCGGCAAATGTGTCTCTGAGTTCTTCATACCAATGTCATCTCCCACTGATGCAGACACGCTAGCTTCGGAAAACTTGGCACAGCTCTCAAAATCTGTATAGTTGCTGTTTAGTAAACATCAACTATACAGATTTTGTAGACAGAAGTGAACTCCTTCCCCCTCCTCCTTTATCCGGGCTTGGGACCGGCAATGAAATGCTATACATAGCAATTACATTGGCGGAGTTAAAAAGGGGTTAGTTATATCTAAGTGGTGCATACATCATTAAAAAGCAATTATATATATAGAATACAAAATCAACAGGATGTCTTGTTCTTGACACAGAACATAAATGTCCAAAATAAGTCTTTAACATAGATTAATCAAAAGTGATGAGATCTTTAGGCCATGCGATTGTACTCCCAACTGCATCCTCGATCAGCGACATGTGTGAGTTAGGCCTAACCAGTAAAGCCTTGGGATCTAATGCCACAACCACCCAAACTTTCCAAGCATCCTTTCCTAAGGGAACGTGGTGCACCAAAGCATCAGGATCTGTAGATGCAACTTTCGCTTCTGCAACAACCATCTTTTGCCAATTGAATAGTTTGCATTTACGACCAACATCGTCATTAATGGGAACAACTCTTGAATTTAAATTAGTACAACCATGAACGTTGGAGCTACCATTTTGTGAAGGTGGAGTGGTTGTATTTTCATTCACATTACCCCGTGAATGCTGAGAGAGTGTGTTAGCATTCCCATTAACCTTTGAAGCCAAATTCTGAGGACAAACACATATTAACATTTAAAATGACAATTTAAAATAACTCTCTAAAACAATGAGGATTATGGTAGAACACTTGCCTGCATGACTAGATTTTTCAGGAACTCCACCTGGTTCGTCAACTCTGAAACCTGGGTATTTTGTAAGTACTCCAACTGATTCGTCAAATTGAAAACCTGGTTTTGAAGTGCTTCTACGTTCTTTGAACCTCTCATGTGGACTCCTACTTGAGAAGGGGTGATACCAAATCCCATCGCTCGAACTCTCCCATTCCGTTCGGGTCCAAGGGTATGAGAGAGTGCATCTTCATTTATAGGTAATGATGGCGAAGGAGAGGTTTGTGATGAGTTGAATTCTTGAATTTTACTCTTGAAATTTTATAAACAATAAGTATTAAAATATAGAACAGTAAAACACAATTAGAAAATAGATCATTTAATGAAAATGTACACTTACCACACAATCAGCAATCAATGTAGTCGGTAGTTCCCCATTTTTTTTTTTGTGTGCTTTACACCAAACATCTTCTCTCCTTATAGCTGTATTTGGACTCTCCTTTTTCTGAAAAATAAAACATTATAAAAATTGCAAGACATAATATAGAAACAATCATCCATATATTAGTCGATTCATAGAAAGTTACCATTTCTTCCTCAAGTCGAGCATACCCCTTCCTGCTCATTGTGTGTGGGGTTTGATTCTTTATCCTGATGTCCTTAAACTTTTTACTCTTCACCTACACCAAAAATTCAATTTTAAACAAATCATACATTACAAAATCCTTAAATACAAACTCACAATGTACCTCAAATTCATTAGATAGCTTTTGTGCTATAAAATTGTTCCAATCTTGAAGAGATTCTATGTTATCTGGTTTAAGGACAACATATCTAGACTCCTTATCCGGGAATTTCGATGCTTCTCTAAGTGATGCTATAAGTCTTGACTTAAACTCTCTCCAACGTGTGCCCATCACTTGAACAAAAAGCGTCTTGTATAAGTCGTCAATCTTGAACCTCCCCTTAAAAAAAAAACATCACATCATTTATATAACATGTGCACTTGACAATTTATGTTTGAGCTTGAGCCAGCTATATAATTATTACCTTAATACATGTCCACAAATCATCCTTTAGTCCTTCATTAACTTTCCTCCAACTATCGGAGTGGACCGGTACCATGTCTCGTACTCAATGCACCCAAGTATGAAGATAACCACGCAGAGTGCAAACCTATAGGTTGTCCTCTTCCATTAAATTCAACCTCTACTAGATCATTAGGAGTTACTACTAGTTTTCTCATCTTTGTAAGACCTCTTGTCCTCTTTCCGGTCTTTCCTCTTCTTCAATAGATTGATTAGGCACTTCATTGGATATAGAAGGCCCATGAGAAGGCATTCTTTCAAGAGAATTATTTTGGGAGGAGAGGGATTAGAGCCTCTTTCGGAAATCCTTAAGGCTTCATTTCCATGTTGTTGCGATATTGAAATGGCTGTTAGATTTAATCGTTTGGCACGCTTCTTCCCTTGTTTTGAACCCTGCATAATTCATTATCAAATATGAAGTTAGTAAACACAATTTTTTTTGGTAAGTAGATAACATGAATATGAAAGTTTAAGTAGATCTAGTCAAGTCTTACTTCAGCCTTTTCATTCGCCATAGCAATGATGATGATAAATCGAGGTCAAGGTATCTAAAGATCCACCTGTTAGTTCAAGAAAAATTTCAAATATTAAATATTATATATGACATACTCACGAAAAAAAAACAATATACTCATAATAAAGAAACATTTATTAATTTTACCAATATTTCGTCGCAACCCACTCTTACACAACTACCATCTGGATCGTCCATGGTTATATCAAGCAAAGTTGCATCTAGTGGATTATAGGATGATTCATCATCCTCATTAGGCTCATCATCGTAGATTTCCAAATCGTGGTAGCCTCTTGGTGGTGGCCTCACTACGACTTGCCAATTGGAGACTTTGCTTTCTCTCCAATAGAACACTTGGGACGTTTGTGTTGCTAGTATAAAAGGATCTCCTTTAAATTGATCTTGAAATTGGTCAAAGTTGACTAATGTAAATCCATCTTCAACCTTGACTCCACGATAAATATTTGCCCATGCACTTAAATAAAGGAATTTGGAAAACAAGATAGTCCAACACAATAATGTCACGCAAGATCCCATAATGACCTATTGTATTGCTACTAGATTGTTCATTGTCATTTGACGCTGATCTACGAATCGTAGTTGGCTTCGAGTGAAACACCACTATCTCACGTGTGGACTTTTCTGGCCTTCGTGCAAAATCGACAACCATTTATAATAAAGCCCGAGTAGAGAGTGCTTGCTTTCTAGGTCCATACGAAAAGCCACTTTATTACATCGTAAACATTACCTGTAGTCATGTCAAGTTTAACCTATACATGTATTCAAAACAAGAATGTGTGTATTCATAATATGTAAACTAATTTATTGTGTAATAAAATAAACCAAAGTGTTAAAAACCTTATTCGTAAACCAATTAGAGAAAGTCTCTGAATGCTTCTTTGAAAGTTCTTCATAAGAGAGATTATTATGTAACCTCTTCAATTCTTCCATACGCATCCTAAAAGAAAGAAAGAGTGAAAATAAGCATGACGAAGAAAGCTGGACAAATTTTGTTTAACTTAAACTTACTCTTCATATGGTTCCACTTCCGCCAGATTAAACAACACATATCGATGAGCATTCTCGCATGTCTTCATTAGACAATATAGTATGCTCTCCTTTAGAAATCGGTCGCCCTTGAACATTTTTTTCATCTTGAGAGTCCTCATTACGATTATGTGTTTCACCAATTTCATTAGCTTTCTTGATATATTCATCGGCAATATCTCATGCACTCTTTCTCAAGATAGCATTCACATATGCATCCTTCAGACGTGCACGATTTCTAATAGAGTCCTTGCATGTCTTCATAAATCTAAAAAAGATCGAATAAAAAGGTGAAGACAAACTACTAAAGGGTACCGAAAATTAATGTTTGATGAATGAATAGAATAGGAATACCTTTCAAATGGAAACATCCAATGATATTGATTTGGTCCACAAAAACGTGTTTCCCGCCCTAAATGTATTGGCAAGTGAATCATAATGTCGAAGAAGGAAGGAGGAAAATATCTTTCAAGGATGCACAATGTCTCAACAATTTCTTCTTCAACAACTTCTAGTTTTTCTATATCAAGCACTCTTTGACTTATACTGCTGTTGAAAAATGAACATAGTCGAAATATCGCATTTCTTGGCCCTTGCAAAATTCCTCTCAATGTGACGGGCAATAACGTGCATTAAAACATGGTAATCATGGGACTTGAGACCTAATAACTTGTCATCCTCGCGCAAAACAGCTTTTTGCAATATTTGAGTTGTACCTGCCTCTGAACCTTCAAATTTCTTAGTCGCCAATAAAAGGTCTCCATCTCTCGAGCTTGTTAACGTATGTTGTCAGGTGGAAGGAAGATCTTATTATTTTGTTCAACCCTTGGGTACAAATCTGACCTAATTCCCATATATTTTCCAAGTCTTTACGAGCATTAAGGCCATCCTTTGATTTTCCTTTATATCAAGCAAAGTGCAAACTAAACTCTCACCGCAATTTTTTCAACGCATCAAATCCAAACAAATGACGGATTTAAGATACCGAATCAAGACAAAGACATAACATTATTGACTAATAAACACTACAATTTTATTCAAGTATTATTAAAGTTCAAAAATGGTTTACCTCGTAATAAGGTAACTCAAAAAAATTGGCTTCTTCTTCCACATGAGGCCCGTGATCAAGACTTTCTTTCTTTTATTCTTACTTTTCCTCTTCTTGTGGCCCTTAGATTTTTCCCTTCCTTTCTTGTTTCTTCCTCATTGCTCATTTCCTCCCTTTTCCAAAATCATTTTTAATAGTACTAACAACTTTTAAAACATCGAACCAATATTGAGGCTTCCTCCGCCTCAAGGGTTCCATCAAACCAACTCTTTTTTTTTCGAAGGATGATTGGATGCAAGGAAACTGCCGATGACCCATGTATGCACACTTGTTGTCGTAAGGCAGCCATATTGAACAAGTATTGACACCACAAATAGGACACGCCGCCTTACCCTTTGTAGTACATCCAACAAATTTTCCAAGGTGGAAATCATTAATTGTCCACATGAGAATGGCCTCAAATTGAACATGCTCTCCTTCCGTATGCATCATAGACCTCAACTCCACTTATCCATAATTCTTTCAAGTCTTCAATGAGTGGGCTTAAATATACATCAATATCATTTCTGGTTGCTTCGGCCCAGGATTAACAAAGTTAACATTAGATTCTCTTTTTTCATGCATAGCCATGGGAAGT
>JABEVN020003767.1:0-16964 GCA_013146195.2 Codonopsis lanceolata | reverse complement strand
AATTCAAAAAAAGTCTTCAACCTCAATAGGCATAACAACATCAAACACCTTCGACAAAACAATATGACTCATACTTGAGTCACGAATACACATACGAACAACACTAGGCCAATCAAGGACACTTTTAAACATTCAACTACCGAAACTATTTGTCTCTCGGGCACATCAAGAAATTCAAGCACAAGAGATTCTAAGTTACAAGAATTAATAATTGCCTATGGAGCAATTCAAACAAATCAAAGATAATCAAATCGGCATTTCAAACCATGTAAATCATACTGATTTTCTCCTATTAAGTAACAACACATAAGAGCACATTAATGAAATGTTTGAAAATTCATTCTATTTCGTCCATTCCATTTGGTAACGGTATAGTCAATTTCTAACTTAATTCTACCAATCTTAGTCCACGACGAATTCTTTTCGCTCACCACCCGTGGTACCTACTGAATTAGCTTCAAAAGTTTCCGCCAGTAAGGATGCGGTTCATGAATAAAAAGTTTTAAGCATCCTTCAAACGCCCCCTATACTAATGAAATGAATGAGATAATAATTATGAAATGAGAATTTAGTATACTACAATGTAATGCATCAAGTAGGTGTTTCCTACAACTAATGCACGAATCGAATAAAATCAAGCAAGCAAGTAACAAGGTCTATTACCTTGACAAAACAACAATCATAGCTATCATAAAACTCGTGTACCTAGTACACTCAACCAAGATAATTTCAAGAATCACCACGAATCGACAAGGCTACTAATGCCCGTAACGTCCATACTCCGCAAAACTATCCTTTCTTAAGCTCTAGACCAAGTCTACAACCAATGCATATACTAAGCATCCTATCGCAACGTTAACGTCTCACTACTCACGGTGAAGCGTCAATCTCTCCCGTGCAGCCGAAATCAACTGATCAATCGCAGCACTTTAACCTTCTCACAAGTCGAGTGTATATCCTACTCGCATAATAACCACTTACAATAATATGGTATTATATTATTCATTAAATAAAACATATCTTTATAGAATATAAAAACATCATACCAAACCGATAAGTATCAATATACAATTCATACTTCATATATATATATTCATATATATACATATACATACTATGGCCCTTATATATAACCACACAAAACCACAACTCTATATATAGCATAGTCTTATATATATATATAGACTAAACAAGAATCCATACACCACGCATGACATTTACCGGTAATCCACAAACAAACCATGTCATATCGATCTCACATTGGGGTATTATTCCCGATTGAGCAAATAACCAATATTACACTATACACCATATAATGTATGTATGAATGCACATGAGCTACCGATTAAAGCGCGTACTCATAATAATGGTGATAGTAGCAACGGTATGATTTACATATATATATATACAAGAATATACCTCCCTATTCCGGATAGGTTTCAAAACTCCGCGATGGCCAACCGCCACGCCGTTAACAACGACCTCAAACTCTAGGTCGTCCACCACTATCTCTCTTGGAGCCACTAGATTGTTGACTAGTACTCCTGCATCGACTAACTCTCATCCTCGGGCAATCTCTACGAACATGATCGCCGCCACGAGCAAAACATTTTCGATTTACTCCAACACCTATTCTCGGCGTGTCCGCTTTTTCTTACAAAAGTTACATGTCAACTCGTGCCACCTCGTCGCCTCCGCTCTAGAGGTAGAAGTAGCAATCCTAATAGTTTCGAGGTCCTCTCTCGAGCATGATCCTCGATATCCATCTCCATCGCATATGCACGATCCACGCCCCTTGGTAATCCGTAGTCGTAATAGAATAAGCCGCCTACGATATTTTCGCCCTCGGCCTTTCACAAACCTCTCGGCCTCCTAGCCTCATCCTACCAAGTAACCACAATGCGAGCCACCGCAAACTTTGTTGAATATTGAGCCACGGTCATATCTCCTTGTTCTAACACTAGGAATTCCATCTCTCTTCTTTCTCGAATTCCATCTCTTCTTCTAACTCTTGGGACTACCGACTAAACCGCACCATAAACTCTTTGACAAAGTTCTCCCACACTCGAGGCACTCCATGCCGTCTCCAACGATCTCATAATTCAAGCCATTAATGCTCGGCCGCACCATCCAATCTAAACACCGCTAAGGTAACCATTTCTTCGATGTACAACCCAAAACTACAAAGATCTTCTCCATGCTTTCTAGCCAATGTTTCACCTTAATAGTATCCGGCTCTCCATCAAAACTTTCCGGTTTAAACTTCAAGAATTTCGCAAAGAACATTAGAATCGTCGCCTTTCAATCCAAACATCTCTGTTGAGGAGTCACACGCGATCGTTAACATTCTCCCTCTCTCGTTGCCACGAGATGTGCCGAACCAAGGTCTACTAGAACTAGCTCCACGCCAAGTTCTACGACATAATACGCCTACAAAGAACACTCGGCAATAACTCAACAATAAACCCAACCCAACTAGGCCAAGGAACCTATCTCGCGAAATAGCTAACCTATAGCTCGATATCGCGTGATGACCGACCCTGACTCCAATGCGAAATCCCAAGGTCGCTGTCAAGACAAGCTAAAGATGGACAAGCACCGCTAAGCGTAGTGGTGCGAGTCAAGAGTTGAACCAACAAGCTCAAACAGAATGTAAAGCCATAACGGCAAAACCGAATAACCAAAACTAAAATCTGGGAAGCAAATCATAAGTGGGACCAAAGCCTATAATTATAAACTAAGGAATACAAGGCCGAGACGACTATCTCTCGACAAATCTCGACTCGCGTGGACGCAACATTGCGCACGGACAACAAACCATCGGCAACCTAAGGCCGGCGAAGCAACAAGAACCCAACCTCGATAAACAACAACTCAACGGCTATACATGCCTGAGGAACAAATCAACTAAAGGAATAAGAGATTAAACACTAACAACTAATCCAACGCTCTCGACTAAAATTGTCGGAGATAGAAATAACCATAACATAATACTAGAACATGCGAGCTAAACTTGCTCGAAAGACAACGGAATAACTTCTAAATAAATACAACGACCAAACAAGTCGGCTCCCAAAATAAACGAAATAAAATACTAACATAACTACCCAAGTAAAGTTTACATAACTTTACATTCGTGTCTCACAAGATACTTAAATACAACAACAACAATAATAATAATAATAACTCCAAGCTATTGCCCGGAAGACCACCTGCTATCAAACACGCACCGGTCGAAGAAGCAACGCCGCACTAACGAGCCATCGCAAAAACTAAGGAAAACAAACACACGAAATGAGTCATAATGACCCAGTAAGTTACTAAATGCAATTGTATGGCATAGCATGACGTGGCATGGCATAATGCACAAGCATATATAAAATCATGGCATCTTAATCGTATACCAACAATAAACTTGTATTAAGTCATCAAGTATCATAAACTTCATAAATCACATAGCACGTTATCTTTCATATAAGTGCTCATAGTAAGCCACATAAGGGATAGAGAAGGTACCCAAATAGTGTCGTTGTGTTGCTCCTGCAATACACAATGTTATACTTTATCGTGCAACATCGATGCTCTGTGATGTCATCGACTTTCATCGAGAACCACTCGATTTAGCTAGCAGCCAATGTCGCACGTATTGTTACGGCAAGGGGGCTACTTCCCCATTGCGGCCAACAATGGAGGGGTGTGTGAGGTCCCAGGTACGGCGATCCATAGCGAATACGGATCTTACGATTCGTATAGGCGATGTATCGTCCTACCCTGACTTATAAAACCAATCCAAATAATGCCAGCTGGACTTTTATGCAATGCACAAGTAGATATTTACTCGCATGCTCAAACAAGAATCAAGACCGATCATAGCGGGCTTATCAAATCAAGTAGGACATAAAGCTCTACACACCAATTTAATAATGCACATATTTGCACATACTTAACAAATCCAACTAACTTATAAGTTTAGTCAAAGATCCACATATTGAGGTACTCTTAATCCTCAAATCATCACCCAATCAAAAGTAGCATATAAGCTCAAGAAATCACAACATGAGGTCTACCATAATCCTCTACTTGGGATTAAACCAAAGACTATTATTTAGTCTAAGAACAATTATAAATCAAGACTTAGCATTTTAGTCTATACATAAAGGCATACCGGACTCAACCATAGTCCTAACCGTCGTACATAATCGACATCCTCAAAACCATTCTCATGAATGACAAGACTACACCGTAGTCCAAGACCCGCAAGTTTTCCATGTAAAACGCTCATCTGAATTTCCTAAAAGAAATCTCATTCAAATAATCATTTCTTAAGGATACACGAGATCATTGATTGGTCTCCAATGCTCCGTGCTCTACGAGCACGCTCTAAATAAATCCCCAATAAGACTCTATATCATGGGTGTCATAAATGGGACACAATTCGAGATGCTCGGGTACTCATCATCAAAACCAACCAAACCCAAACATCGTAGGATTTCAACCTAAGGCTCACTAACATCTTATTGAACCTAAAATGACTCCATTGAGTCTTAATATCACATTTCATTAAATACACATTTCATAAATCCCAAAATTAACACATCATTCAAGTTTATAGAAATTCTCCCAAAATGATCCGGGCTTGTTTCCCAAGCCTAAAAATCCAAGAGCTCAACATAATCATAGTCAAACGAAACCCAATTGTCGTAGGACTTCAACCCAAGTTCATTAACACATTGTTGAACTTATTAAGACTCCGTTGAGTCTAAATACTAAGTTTCATCATTTACGCACTTCATCAATTTCAACATTAATACCCACTTTATTTAACAACAATATATCCAATAATTCGGGCTTGATTCTCAAGCCCTAAAATTCACAACAAACCCAACATAAATCATAACCCATTTCATAAATCACATAATTTCAATTAAGTGATCCTACTCATGTTATCTAGTGAGTTCACTATTCCAAAGCCCCAATCATAGGCATACTTCCATAATAAATCCAAGTAACATATAGTCATGGTTTCTAGCATGCTCATAGGCCTAGAAACACAAGATGAAGAACAATCACATATTCAACAATCATAGAAGTCATTTTACAAATGCTCCTAACAAGTTCATACTTCCAAAAATCCCCAAATTGGGCATACAAAGCATATCAAGTGTTCATTGCCCACAAATAGCATATAGGTTGTTTTCCTTAGGGCCAATGAACCAAAATCAAAAGGAAGTAACTTACCTAGCTTGATGAAAACTCCAAAGAACGCAAATCCGATCGGTGAACTTGTTCTACTCTGCCGAGGGCTTCAAGATTCGAAGTTTGAAGGCAATCGGACGGTTGGATCGTCTTGGATCGAAGAGAGAAGAAGGCTAGGGCTTGAATCTCCCATGGAGTCTCTCTCTCATACGCCTCGATTTTAGAAGGAGAAATGAAGAGGTTTGGTGAATTTGTGAAGAGGTTAGGCTATTTATACTTCCCAAGTAATGAGGGCAAAACAGGGAATTCCTTGGTACAATTAGTAGAGATTAGGATTAATCAATCACTAATCTAACCTTAATTAACTTCCAACTAATGTTAGGACATGATTAGGGTTAAGTATGGGTGGTTAGGAAGGGTTTAGAGGGGTTTAATGAGGGTAGGATAGGTATTTTCGCCAAAACACAAAACAGGGGAAAAATCCCGTAGGTGATACGATGTTGAGGCGGGCGCCACCAAAGTGGCGCCGATGTCGGGCTGAATTCATTTTGCAATGCTCTCGGCTCTTGAGGCGGGCTAGTGATCAAAATCCGATGCGGCCGCCCGCTTAACCCTTGAACTTGGTCTAAACATGTCCTAAATGGTCCCAAACTTATGGGCAACCATTCTAAGGTCTAACCCAACTCAAAAAGTCGGAAACACACCAACAACTCCCGAAACAACTCGGAGCGAAACCGGAAGAGGTGCAACAATGCAACCTGAACGACGAATGAACTCGCAATCGAACGAGCAATGAAAGGAGACTTTAAGGCAAGTCTAAGGGCTAATGAAGAAGCTTAAATACTTCTAGAAAGTTGAATAACAACTAGGGAAATAAGAATTCCAAAGGAGAGGCGATTACGCGACTCAATCCCCGAACTACGCGATAGAGACGAACGCTATCTCCAAAGCTTCCAAATCATCGATAGAGTTAAGGAACACCTCCAACTTGAAGTCTAATGCATCTAAACATGTTAATAAACCTTCATATAGAGGTCTAGGACCAAACCGAGGTCACGAACATAAAACGCAAGCAAACCCTCAATCGCGTCGCATTCCGACTATCGTCGAGTCACGACTTGTGACTTTAGCAAGTCAACAACTATATGGAGTCTCTTAATAATGTTTTGGTCTTAACGTGGTCTCTCATACATATCTAGACCCTCACGCAAACCAATCATACAGTCAACAAAGGAAGAAGTGCAAGTATAGCACGCAAACCGAGCTAACGAAGGAGCGGGGTGTCACAATAAGTGTTCAAAAAAAAGGTAGAAAAAGAAAGAAAGGAAGGAAACTTGGTAGGGAAGAAGACGAGTGGATGTTCTCGATCTGCTTGCTGCGAGCCAAGGAGAACAAAAAAAGAAGAAGAAAGAAACATGATAGAATGAGGGAGAGGAAATGAGTGTGCTGGAATAAATCAAAGAGAAGCATTTATAGGAATAGACTAGTAGGGGTTAATTGAGTTAATAATTGAGCTTTTATTTTTTTGTTGTTTCTTTTTGGTTGGGTTAGTTTGGAAATAAAGGTAAGTATTTGTTGTGTGGAGAAAAGTACTGGGAAGTTTTGGGTTGTTGACTTCCGAAATGGATTAGAAAAGAAGGAGATGTACTGTAGCAGTCACCTTTGGCATTTAGGAATAGTTTTCAAACACAACAGTAAATTAATGTGTACATTATAATAGTGTATTCTAAAATAACACTATAAAAAACTATTTTTTTTCTAAGAATAATTTTAGTAATCAGTAACTTCTAAATTAATTTAGATTGGCTAAATTGTTGCAATATAAATATTTTAGTAATTTGATTTATGCCTTGAATTTTAGATTTGGACAAGAAGAGTAGCCTTTAGTTGCATTTCGGTGGACCTAGAATTTGTGGGTGTATTATTCAGGTAAGAGAATCGTCTCAGTTTGTCCTAAATTAATCGTCTCAGTTTCATTATATATATATATGTGTGTGTGTGTGTGTGTGTGTGTGTGTATTGGTTCTATGATGACTGTATTTTATATTGTAAAGTTACAAAACTCACGATTTTTGATGTCTATCATAGTAGACATATTTAATTACACAAACAATACTCTAGTGTGGACACTAACCATAATCATGTATGTATATACTGTAAGGGTAAATTAGGCAAAACCTAATTTATCTCGTTTTCACCTTCTTGGTCAAAGAAGGATTATATTTTTGTTAATGATTTTTTAGGTGTTAGGATTTGATTAGGATACTTTTGTTAGATTGATTTGAAAAATCTTTCAAAAGATTTAGGTAATATATTTTTGGTAACTAAATCTCTGCAAAATAATTTAGTTATTCAAGATATCATGATAGGAAACATAATCTTTCTTAATATTGTGCTAATCTCTTTCCTAGTAGGAGTTGGTTTGTTTTTGGCTGTGAACTTGCAGGAACCTTTGGCTATTTAATGAAAGCTGGATGCTCGACAAAAGGTGTGCGGTGAGCTTACAAGAAAGAACCTGTTCAGAGTGCTTGAAAGAGAGAATCAATTTAGAGCCTTGTGAGCAGAGCTTGAGAGAGGAGATCAAAAGGCCATATACGGAGAGCATTCTGCAAGCAGTTCCTTCATACATGCTGCTTGAAACTTCTGAGAATACAACCTTCTATTTCCTGAAGTTCTGATTTGTGTGCTTCCTTGTTATTCGTTGTTTGGAAGCTGTGTTTTGTTCTTTCTTCCCACGTTTGATTTAGTGGTTTATGTGGGTTTTTCGGTTCTCTAAGATTCTATATCTTGTGAGAATATTTGTTAATTGTTAAGCATAAAAACAGTGTTGATTTTAATATATATTGTGTGGCCTTGAGGCTTGATCTACAAGTTTGATACCTGTAGATTGTTTTTTGATTAATTCTTGTCTTCTGATCCGCTAGAAACGATTTTCTATAAACTTCCGCAAGCACATCGTTTTTGCTATTAGTTGTTGTCATTGTGATCGCCATTGTTGCAACAATCATCGCAACATTGGTATACACATTGACTCATATTGAGAAGTGGTATCGCTTTTTTCAATTGGTATCCGAGCCTTCTTGATATCACTAAGAGTCGATTCTCGCTTAAAGTCGTGATGGATTCTCGATGAGAACGTGGTTCGCCCTCCTACTCACTAATGCTAATTATTCTATTTGGAAAGTCAAGATGCGCATCTTCATCAAATCCATTGATGAAAGAGCGTGGCTTGTTGTGTTAAATGGTTGGAGTCCTCCCAAAATCAGAGATTCGGATGGTGATGTCAAGATCACCAAAGAATCCGAGTGGACCAATGATGATAGGAACACTGCTTCTTTTAACTCGAAAGCCTTGTCTGCGATTTATAAGGCCTTAGACGCCAATACTTTTAGGGTGATAGCAAATTATGAATCGCAAAGATGTGTGGGAGGCCCTTCGACCTTATGTGAAGGACATGCCGTTGTTCGCTCTTCTAAGCTAAGAATGCTAACTACTCGTTTGAAAACACTAGGATGCAAGAGTCTGAGGACATAATGACATATTATGGAAGACTTCTTGATTTATCCAATTCTGCTCTAGCTTTAGGAGATCCTATTACTAATGAGCGTCTTGTCAGCAAGATGATGAGAACTTTGCCTGAAAGGTTCAATGTCAAGATATGTGCAATTGAAGAAGCACATGATATTGACAAGATGAGTTTTGAAAGATCGGTGGAATTCTTCAAAACTTTGAACTGAACCTAAACGATCAAATAAAACACAAAGGCAAAGGAGTCTCATCACCTTCCACACCCATTGTGAAAAATATTGCTATGCCCGCACTAATTGATCTCTCGTCATGATTTGCTTGAAATTCAAAAAGATATTGATGAGTCTGATTTTGGAGAAGAATCAATTGCTCTATTGACTACTAAATTCAAAAAAAATTTGAAAAATAAAAGTCAAAATAGAACTCCATCATCAAGCTCGAAAAACAATTTCAAACCCGATTCTGGAAAATTTGTTCCCAAAGAAAATTCTTTCCAAACTCCAGAAAAACCCTTCACAAATCCTTTTGCATCAAAGTCATCCTACAATGGTAAGAACCTTGATTCTATCCAATGTAGAGAATGTCAAGGTTATGGACACTATGCTAACCAATGTGCAAACACACTAAGAAAGAAAGGATTGAATTTTTCAAAGAACCGTGAGTGATAGTGATGGAGAAGATCCAGTGATCTTATCACCTTGAATCTTGTTTATGATTCTCGATTCGAAAATGCAGATGTTTCAGCAAATGTGTCACCCGATGTTGCAACATCAGGAGCAACATTGGGAGAGACATTGTGCAGAAACAGGAACGATTTCTTCTGTTTTAATTCCACAGTTGCAGAAGATGATGGAGACACAGATTCAGATCTGTTGGAAGGGTATAAGGAGCTGTATAAGGATTGGGAGAAGAGAGCTCACCAGGTTACACTACTTGGTAAGGCAAATGAACTGCTAAAAAAGGCAAATGAAGACCAAAAAGAATGCATAATAAGGCTGGAGAGTGTCCTAAGTAGAAAGGATGTGGAGATTGAGCAGCTAAAGGAGCAGCTTGCTCAAGCAAAAGAGACCATGACCAAGTGGAATTCTAGTAAACAGAAGGTTGATGATCTGTGACTCAGTAATACATCCGATCGTATTGGTTTTGTCCCTAAGGTGTTTGTGAAAGAAGGAGAAGGAACATCGGAACCAAATGCATCGATGAAAACTTTCTGAAACTATTTTACGTGAAAAACCGAGAGTAAGAAGAAGGAAAATTATGTTTGTCACTTTCGCCATAAGCCCGGTCACATACAACCCTTCGCTTTCGAAAAAGGCCATGTATGAGAATGAAATGAGGCAAGATTTCTTTGGAAAAGCTCATTGGCGTAATCCACCGATGAAGCGCGCGCCCACCAATGCAAAGAACATTGGCGGGCACATTGGAAGCCTCATTCAAAGACAAATCAGAAATTTTTTCAAAAACACCAACCCAAAACTGTTAAACAAATGTGGGTTCCCAAAACTTGTGATGAAAAGTGTAGAGCCAAATATTGTGAGCCTTTTGACATCTGCCCTGGTGCTACCATGTCACATGATGAAGAGTGTAATGTTACTTTCACTTCTTTAAAATCTCATGTTGCTGGATCTTGGTATTTTGACAGTGGTTGTTCTAGACATATGACAGGTGTAGCTGAGAATTTGAAGGAATATGTGAGTATTAATGGTGGATCAGTGACATATGGTGGTGGTGCCAAAGGGAAAATTGTTGGCAAAGGAACATTGAACGTTGAAGGCCTTCCAAACCTCAAAAAATGTTTACCATGTGGAAGGTCTTAAGACAAACCTCGATCGGATAAGTCGGCTTGTGTGATGATGATCTTCGTAAGGTTTGACAAACATTCTTGTGAAGTCCTTGATCATAATAACAAATGTCTTCTCGACAAAGTTTAAGATCGCCCGATAATCGTTACTTGTTCAACAATACCCATTCTTGTCAAAAGCAAGTCTTGATGTAATGATCTCGACACCGTAAACTTGGTCACATGAGCTGTAAGCTCGATGAGCTTGTGAAACATGATGCTGTTAAAGGATTACCAAATTTGGAAAGGAATTATTCAAAGGTATGTGGATCGTGTCAAAAAGGTAAACAAACTAAGGCTTCACATCTTCCCATAACACAATGCTCCGCCTCTAGATGTCTGGAGATGATTCACACTGACCTTATGGGTCCCATTGAGGTAGAAAGCCTAGGTAAGAAAAAGTATACCTTTGTTTGTGTAGATGACTTCTCTAGATATACTTGGGTGATATTTTTAAGAGAGAAGTCTGAAACTTTTGAGGCTTTCAAAATTTGGTACACCCGTGTAATGAACTTGTATGATCTAAAAATCATTAGGATTAGATCAGATCATAGCACGGAATATGAAAATGCATCCTTTTCTAATTATTGTGCCTCCAATGGTATTTCACATGAATTCTCTGCTCCCAAAACTCCACAACAAAATGGAGTGGCGGAGAGAAAGAACAGGACATTACAAGAAATGGCTAGGGTGATGTTACATTCAAAAAATTTGGCTAAAAGATTTTGGGCTGAAGCATTAAACACTGCTTGTCATATTGGAAATAGGGTCTTCTTGAGCCCAGGTAGCACAATGACACCCTACGAAATTTTTCTTGGAAAGAAACCTACCTTGAAATATTTTCATGTGTTTGGCTGCGTGTGTCACTACAAGAAAACAGGGCAACAGCAACGGAAAATTCCGTTGCAAAAAATGAAATTCCGTTACAATTAGACGATTGAAACGGAAAAAGTTCGTTGCAAATTCCGTTTGGAAAACCCTCGTTGCAAATTTTATGCAACCGAATGTATTCCGTTGCATGATAT
The DNA here is from genome assembly GCA_013146195.2 of Codonopsis lanceolata. NCBI lineage: Eukaryota > Viridiplantae > Streptophyta > Magnoliopsida > Asterales > Campanulaceae > Codonopsis > Codonopsis lanceolata. The sequence continues at coordinate 5,375 of JABEVN020003767.1, read as the reverse complement.
TGCAACGAAAATTGAGCGTTGCAATTTCAAATTTTTCTGTTGCAAATGTGTTTCTAAGGGTAGTTGACGTCTATTGCAAATAGCAACTAATTTTTTCTGTTGCATTCTTGCAACAAACTTTTTCCGTTGCATTCTTGCAACAGACTTTTTTTGTTGCATTCGTGCAACAGATTTTTATCGTTGCATTTTTTGTTGCATTCTTGTAACAGACTTTTTCGTTGCATTTTTTATTACATTTTTGCAACGGATTTTTTCGTTGCATTTTTGCAACAAACTTTTCCATTATATATATATATATATATATATATAATCGTACCTGATTGAACATTTCACATTTCACATTTTACAAAAAAAATTAAATCTAAAATCAAACATTTAAAACAACTCAAGTTTAAGCATTTCATTCAAAAGTCATTGTCGATGTGTCTGATTACATGAAAGTGTAGAGAATGTTAAGAGTCTCCAAGTGATTAACAAAAGGCATTGTCTAACTGTCAAACTACACAGACGTTGGTGGAGGTTGTTGGGCTCTAAGTGGCCGAATTTCCTCTTGCATTAGCTTGAAATCAGCTTTGATTTTCTCCATTTCCGTAGCATTGTCAGCTTGTATATGCTTTTGAATATCTTCCCTCACTTGTTTTACTCTTTCACAAGGAAACTTGACACCATCGTCATGCGGAGGAACTACTAACCTGAAAGGAAATTAGATTATCTTACTATGACAGACGTATGCGGAAGCTTGAATTAACAAATTTGTTCCAGCTTTTTTGGACAGCCCTATGGCTGAACCAAACTCTCCAAAACAGCCCAAAAACAGCCACAAAAAACTCACGAATTAAACTCACGCATGAAGATTACTTACGAGATGGAAATTATGATAGTTTATTCCGCAAAATTCAAACTAATAACTAAACTGTACAAGGTAAATTCAAAGCAACAGTCTGTCCCGAAGTCACTCAAAGCCCCAAAACAAAACTAAAACGATGGATACTCAAAAATGTCATGTACTGATGGATAGTTTATTTTGTGATTGAACTTGTTCCCTCGTCATAAGAATTCACAAAATACTTGTAAATGTAGTGGACGAAAGTTATGCTTAAGTTCCACATGGTGAGAAAACAAATATAAGAGATTCACATCACTACTTCTTGAAACAAAATCAATCCCTACAATGACTAATGGCTATATATACTGGCTAAAACCCATCTTGAAATAATAAATGTTGTCATCATAGATAAGGGCATTACTAAAAAAGATTAATTTTTAAACTTACTTGCCCAAAAGTTAGGAGAATCTTCCGTGTATTCGCAAATATACATATCATCAGCACCTAGAATTTGAGCCCATGCTCCTACAAATTGAGGTCTGTGCTGTAGTTCCTCCAATTTTCTCAATTTCTTTGGGAAGGCTGGATTCTCGATAGAATACATAAAGCGTAAGCTCGCCACCTCGTATCGATACCTTGGAAAGATGCAAACATAAAAATGAAAATGTAAGATATAAGGAAGAAGGGAAGACTAGGAAAGATGCAGATAAAAAAAACTTTCCACCACCCCAACTCAATTCAAGTTTTAAGCTAAACTTTTTTATATATAAAAAAAAAGAAGCTAAATTCTTTTTATAAAGCCTATTACCCTTTCCACCACCCCATCCAATTTTTTCTTTGAGTGGGACATTTTTTATGTATTCAATCACTAAACTCTAAATTCCACCAATATTACTTTCTCAACTATTCATGTGTACATTTGCATATTTATGAGATTAGCTAATATTCCTTCAGCTCATCAAGTATTACAGTCTAATTCAACTTTCTCCTCTCTTCATACACAACAATGATCTTCTACCACTCGCAATTAAATCCTCCCTGGAACAACCAACAATTAAATCTGCTATCACACAGACCCCTAGCCATCATGAACACAAGCATGGCTTAAACATAAATATGAGGTAAAAGGTGGCACGGGATAATTGACTATTAGGTGTTGGTTGTGCTGCTATTGGGCAGTGAGGCAGTAAAATGTCTTGGAGTTTGTGATTGTGTAATATCCTATTGGATTGACTTTTGGTTTCACTTGATAAAAATAGTTAATCTGAATTAGACAAAAATCTGTACTACATGATACTACAACATTACATCAGAAACAAGTGGCATAATAACCGGTACATTAAGAAGAAGCTGAACATTAGAATGTAAATTGACCAATTAGCTAGTTAACGTAGATTGGGAATCAATATGTGATAGCAGTAACACTACTGGAGAAGCTCACAGAGGGGAGATGGCAGTACAAAAATCTATCGAGCATTTTTTAACAAGCAAACACATTTTTTTTGTTGATAGATAAGTGTGATCCCTTACATACAAAACTGGCTGATAGCTATATAACCTAAAAAAAACAAGCCTAGGATAGTGCAAGCTAGGTTAGGGCACAAATAAAGGGAGAATAGAGAAAGAATACGGAAGGGAGATAGAGAGGTTCTTACCAAAGAGATTCTCAAGCAAGTAATCAAACGAAAGAGAGAGTTTTTTGCAAATTTCGTAATAGCCCTAGCAAGCACGAAGACAGAGTGCTTGTAATTTGTGAAAATGAATTGTTTGTTATAAACTAGGGCACAAATCGGGGGAGAGAATAGAGAAAGAATACGAGAGGGAAAGAGAGAAAGTTCTTACCAAGGATTCCCAAGCAGATGTAGCTGCAATTGAACGGAGAGACTTAGAAAATGAGAGAGAGAGAGAGAGGCAACCTGGAAAGAAATTGCCCGAAAGAGGGAAAAAGGAGCCCTAGCTAGGAGAAAAGACTTGAGGTGTGCCTTTTGTTATGGAGGGAAATATTCGCAAAATTCACCAAATATTTCTAACAACTCTAAACATCACAAATCTTACAAATTCAGAAACTAGACACTTTAAACTACAACTTACAACTTTGAATCACTCAATTTAGATCTATATTCATCAAGTTTTGATCACATCAAATTCAGATTACCTCCCAGTTTTTCTAATAACAGTTTCACTAACGCAATGATGATTAATAGCTCGATTAATGTACTTAATGGCCTTGGAATTTTATCAAAATTTACATAGAGTTATCTAACATGTACAAGTACAATATGTCCAAAAATCAGAACATTCCCTTTGACGGATTCACTACAGAAAATTTTGGAAAATCGCCTAAAACAGGGACTGCATATGATTAAAAACTTATGAGTTTGGTTTCTCTATCTCTTCCAATTGAGTTCTCAATTCCTTACCAATCACAACTTATAACCTACATGATTCACATCCTTAAGCTTACTGATTTGTAGCTTCTATTTCTTAATCTCAAGTAAATGTGTAATGTCGAGTAAGATTCAAAAACCCAACCCAAGTGCACTGTTAGCTTCTTGTACTTTTTTTAGAACTTGATTTCCTTGTTTGTGCTTACGGAAATTTTACAAGAAGATAGGAATACTGTACAAAGAGGTCAAGGTTTGCACTCTAAGAGCAATAACAAAATCAGAAGATAAACAGACTAAGAAGCAAATGAAAGAGAAGTTGAAAAGAAAGCCAAATTCATGGAAGTTCGCCCTCAATCTTTGCTCAAATCCCGAATATTCGATAGCGAAATTCCTAAATGATGAGAGAAAATCCGAAAATCCTCTAAGTCAAACACAGATTCTCAAAAGCACCACACCGCATTGCTTTGCTAACATTTACCATCTTTACCACATTCAAAACCTTGAAAAGAGGTTTGAAAATGTCCAATGGATGCATGACATACCCATTGCTAGCCTAAAATACCTACTAGAGCACCAAAGTCTCCAAGTCATAAGGCAATGCTAGAAAAAGTTTCTTACCTCCGTTGTCACATGACACACATGTCCACGAGAAAAGTATTCATTTGAATGGAACCTTCTCCTTCCAAATAGATGATGCCAAGGGGTAAAAAAGAGGAACACTGAGATGTGTGAACGCCATCATGAAAGATTGAGACATCACTTGGATTCAAGGTCCACGATCAAACATTATGAGAATCAGAGAAGTTGTAACGAAGGAGGACATAGCATTGCCACCAACTCCTTGGACTCCACGACCTTAAGATTCTGAAAAAAGTGAAAATTCCAGTAAGTAGAAGTCCATTACCGACAAGGAATTTCGAGCTGTTGCATCATCAATAGAGGACAATCTGAAAAACCCCAGGGAACCAAGGGCTCACCCCTTCGAGCTAATTAATCCAAGAGTGGGCTTCTCCGAGCATTTGCACAAACGAAATCAAATGTGAATCAATTTTCGATTAAAAAAACAAAGAACAGATTTTCTCAAGAAATAACTTAGACGGTTCTAATAACAATCACATCCATAGCAATAACCATTATTAAAATACACAAAAAAATTCAGAAAACTCAATTAAAATCATAAATAAACATCTTAGATCCAGACATGCATATTTATCGATCAAATCTAAGAAACGATGATATGTTTCCAAAGAAATGATAATCGACTCATATTATAAATTATATTATAAAATCTAGAATCATGAGCTTATTTGCACAAATAAACTAATAAAAAGACACAATGCCGACTTGATAGAATTGATCGATCGTGACAAAATTTTATTGATACATTATTACTCCTTTCTAATTGCACGTATCAATCACCAAAAAAAATAGAAAGATTCTTCATTTACAAAGTTGTAGATCAAGAGAAGATCACCTTGGTTGGGAGAGAGAGAATTGAGCTCAATTGATCGAACTCGACCAGAGTAGCTTCAAATCCGAGAGCGAGGATGAGTTACACGGCTGTGGTGTGGCTGCCGGAAGGAGACGATGAAGAAAAGGCCGAGCAAAGAGGTCGCATGAGGGGATGAGAGAGAAGGAATGGTCGAAATCTGATTAAGGATATTAATTTAGGTTACGTTTTTCTATTGCAAAGTCAAACAACACGACACAGTTTTAGTCCAAACTTGCAATTTTATAAAATATTAACGAAAACTTGTTGCAAAAATTGTTGCAATTTAGGCCCAATTTTTCCCACATTTTTTCCCCAAAATGAATGCCGCTAATATGGGTTTACATTGCACATCACATTGCAACAAAATTCAATTTTGTTGCAAGGTAATTGCCTGCTTTCTTGTAGTGTGTTATTCAAGCCAATGATAGAGATCAACTTTCCAAGTTTGACTCTAAGAGTGATAAGTGTGTTTTCATGGGATACTCCACAAATAGTCATGCATATAGAGTTTTTAATCTTAACTAAGACTATTATGGAATCCATGAACATTGTTTTTGATGATCTAAGCGGTCTTGGTCACAAAACTTCGAGGAAGATTTCGGGAATTTTAGATTTTGGAGATTTTGATCCAGAAATAGAAGTTGAATCCAAAGAGTTCGGCCGCAGCGTA
>JABEVN020003766.1:0-16969 GCA_013146195.2 Codonopsis lanceolata | reverse complement strand
ACAAGATATGCACAAGAATCATGATGCATAGCCATTCAAACATAATTGTTGCATTAAATTGAAATCTAGGGTCAATTGCATGATAGTTAGATCCCTTGGATTTTTTCTCATTTATATATCTCAAGCACACTTTTGAACCGTGGCTGCATGTTAGTCTCAATTGTCCCACCCATACGCCTTAGCATGCTTATGTGAAATCCGGTGATGCTAATCATTCAACCCCCACCTTAATAGTTGATAAGTGATATTTTGTGTTGTCTTACTTGCTTTTAAAAACTACATGAGCATTTGGCATTAAGAAATGACTTAAGTCATCTTTGGATCAGCAGCCTAAATATTCCCCGATCTATACTAAAAATATCCCTAGTGCCTGCTGAGCTAATTAAAAAGAATGGAGTGTGCTAAGCACACTATTTAAAACCCCATTCGCCATCGCTTCTATTACCCACATTAACTTAACCCTAAAAGCCTATACACTTTTAGCCTACCCTTTGAGAGAGTAGGATATGGGTGGAAATTGATTTTAGGAGACCACTTCTTTTCGGTTAGGCTATTTTTGAAGACTTCTTCTTTCCGTCACCGAAAAAAATAGAAAAAGAAAAGAAAAGAAAAATTATTATCGACGAAAAAATGAAACGGAAGAAGAAGAATGTTACAAAGATTCAAATGAAGCATAGCTTTCAAGAGAAAATATATTAGAAAAATTCATTGATTAGAATGATGATATTTTTAGAAAGATATATATTGCCCAAAACAAGTTTGGGGGAGAAAGAAGAAAAGTGAAAAGTCAAAAAGCACCCCTCCACTTGTAGTCTTTGCGAGTGTCCTAGCCTAAATAGGGAAAACTTCCTTTTACTTGGAAGTATGAGGGATAAAGGGTAGTCTTACTCTCTCACTTTGAATTCCAATCCCTTTCCATCAAATCCCCCAACACCTTGGCCTTACATTACAAGCTAATAAAGACCTAATGATCTTCTTGCCAATGCTTTTGCTGTTTTAACTGTCAAGTAAGTAATATGAAATTGATCACACACATCATGTTCATTATTATTCACCCTAAAGCTCACTGTGTTAGCATAATCTTAGCTATTACAAGTCATTGGGATAGAGAGCATTGTATGACATACATAGAAGTGCATGGGATGGATGTATAAGTCTTTTAAATCCTTGGACCTTTCGTCATGTCTCAGAATCGACCGGCTTGGATGGTAGATCTCATAATTCTTAATGCATGATTCTCTATTAAACTTTGATTTTCATATGAATGTGGTGTTTAGCTTAATAAAACTGTTTTAGTTAAGATATTCTTTAAGATTGGTGCTCACACACACACGGAGAGATTAGAAAGAGTAGCAGTTTTAAGAAAAGAGCAGTTGGTTTATGTGACTAAGCATACATGTGGTGAGCATCGAACTGAGATTACATGCATGCCATACACCTATAACTTGAGATGAAGCCAAAAAGATTTTATGTTTTATTCGTAGTTTAACTTTTACTGTTTTTGTATTTATCGCATAGTCGAGTCACTCGAAAGAGTCTCCTTGAGTTTGTGGGTTTATAGAGGAGTGTAAATAGTGTCACCCTCCAAAAAGATTTTAATTTTGTTATTTATATGCTTTTGTATTTATATGTTTTGTTTACTCGTGATCGAGCAAAGTTTAAGTTTGGGGTATTTGATCGATGTATTTTATACGTCGATTTTATATGCTTCTATGACTTAAATTATGCTATTTCACGAGGCTTTTGGCTACTAATATATGTTTTCGGTGAGTTTTGTAAGTTTCAGGGTTATTAGTGAAAATATGCGAAACCTGTGGTTTTAAGTGCAAATTTCAAGAAGGGCCAAAAGGAAAAATGAAGAAAGAAGGAAGTCGTTCAACAATCTGACACCTTGCGGGCGCAAGGTGCCTCGCACCTTGCGACCGCAAGGTAGGCAAGACGAGTCAAGTCGAAAACCAAGAATTCCAAAGGTCGACATATCGGGAGACCTCATGACGCAGTACCCAACACCTGCGACCGCAAGGTGGTCGAATGCGACTATTTTTCGGATTTTCACACGGTGGTTCGATTGGATTACAACTCCCGAGTATATATAGAAGTCAGATGCCGAGCAAAAAAAGAGGGAGACGGCTGGAAGCTCTCTTTAGTAGATTTTAGGTAGTTTTTAGATGATATACATAATTAGATTTTGTAATTCCAAGTATTGAAGATCAAATCATGTATCCGATCATCTCCATGTGCTGTTCATTGTCTATGATGAACTAAATCATCCATAATCTAGGAGGTGGGAGGTAACTTGTATCGAATTTATGTTTTGATTCTTATATATGATCATTCAATTCTTGTTGATTGTGTTGTTTATCAATCCCTATATTATTTTGCTTTGAACAAATGAATGTAATCGCAAATAATAAAGGCCTAGAGGTGCGGATAACTGCATGACCAATGTGCATATGTCGTACACTGGCTCACCAACACAATAAATTGGACCTATCGATGCACGAGAGTGATAAGTTAGGACCAAGTTCATACATGATCTAGGTGACAGATAGATCATAAATCTAGGTGACAGCTAGATTTACAGTTCTTGTGCTTAGGATATAGAATGGATGAATTTTGCGGGGATGGAGGCTGAACCAATTGTTCAACAGAATATATCTATTTTTAGTGAACGAACCCAAGAATTTGAATGATAATTATTATGAATTAAACATAAAGAAGATACAAGTGAAACCAGAATCCTAGATTGCCACCCACCATAAGATCTTCATATTTGTTATTACTGCTAATTAGTTAAACATCTAAATATAGATATTAGTTTAGAATATAAATAAATATAAAAACTCCCTTTAGATTAATAATTTGCTATCAATAAATTGCACTGTTCGTGATCACTTGTCTTTGTGGGTTCGACCCTTGCTTCCAATACTATTCTATAATAGTCTTGTCCACTTGTAAGGAAAAAGATTAATTAAAACATCGATCAGTTACCATAGGCCCCTCCTATTCCATAATCTTCTGTGACTAACGGCTAATTGCAATTAGTGGTAGTTATTAGTGTGTTCAGGTGGCTGGTGCTTAATACTATATGAACATCCCTTGCTCATCAACTCCAAAAAGGTATGCTGCTGAAGCTTGCCCTCTTTAAAATCCTTTTTCATCATTCTCTCGCTGATTCCCTCAACGATAACTCCATGGCTTCATCATCGTCCACTACTTCTGAGAGTTTTGAGCAGAACCCCTCTGCAAAAGTAGCTTCCAATGAAGCTACATTAACACAAATCTCGTTACCAGAAAACCCTGAATCTGCAATTGTGGTAGCCCAACCTCTTCCAGAACCCCTAACCGTCATATTTCTAGGAGAGAAGGGCAATGCTATTGATGTGGATAATCCAGTTGACCTATCTGGGTTGCCCCAAATTGGGAACCCTAGCACACGAAGGTCAAAGCGACTGAGAGTTATCCCAATTAATTATGAGAATCAGAGTACAGAAGAGATTGCTAGAGCCAAGAAATACAAAGTGTGTCCGGGCAAATTTGAAGAAGCTGTGCCCGTAGACAATGATTCCGATGACGAGGATTTTGAAGCTACAACAGAGTCTGCTCCAGCCGCTCAAGCTTCTATTCCCAAAACTGTCTCATCAACCTCTGTTCCTACTGTAGACGATGTGGTTGATGAGGACTACCTGATTCCTTCACCACGGGTTGTCTTCCAAACCGACTCACCGTCAAATGTCAAGGGCTCTTCCGATAATGGTTCTGGTTCTCCTTCAGCCTCCAATGCCGACATTAGTTTTTCTGATGAACAACGTACCCTGGCAGATTTTTTGGTACAAATGAAGAATGCATCTTCTCAACGGTCTCCCCAAGCTTCACCATCTCCTGCTACAAATTTAGCTCAGACATCAAGCTCCTCTGAGTTTGATGATAGTTCAAATAAGGATTTTGCTAGCAAGGAAGCAACTCTTGCTGAAAGTGATGAGAGTGAAGAGGCTCCCATTCGATTTACAAGAAGTCGAGCTTCAATGGCCAATGTAGCTACCAATGTAGCTACATCCAAATCTATATTGGTCTCTGTATCCTCCTCTGTTGTTGTTGGTAAACCTTTCTCTGCACGATTTATTTCCAAAGCTGCTTCCATTAGGTATAATACATCTAGAAAAATTGTTGATGAAAGAATAATTCCCTCTGCCGAATTAACTGAGCAAAACTTGAATCAATTTTTCATGGATAGAGGACTTTTAGGCACTCTCTCTTCTGCCTCACCTTATTTTAGAGATCTCATTTATGAATTTTATGCAAATCTTGAAAAGAAAATCTTTTGTGTGTCTGATCCTAAATTTGAAAAAGTTTTTGTTCATGGTAAATCATATCAGTTTTCTTCCTCCCTCATTAATAAATTGTGTTGACACTCCTGAAATTGGCTTTTTTTCCATGAATTATGACCCGCATACTTGTGCCCTAGAACTCACTGGGGGAATTGTGAATAGATGGCCTGGTAAAGGGTCAAACATCAGCACCTCACAACTTTCTTCACTGTATGCCCTTATGCACAAAATTTGCTGTGCAAATTGGGCCCCCACAACAAACTCCAATACCTTAACTGAATAACATGCCAAAGTTTTGTATCATGTTGGAACTGGAAAACCCTTTGATTTTGGGGATTTTGCTTTCAGAAAAATCATTTCCCTTGCTGAATCCGAAGGAGATAAAAGATCCCTCATCTTTCCTTCTTTGATTTACAAAGTCCTAGTCTCTCAAGGTTTCACTCCAGCTGCTGGTACCAAGCTTACTCCTATCCTCGAACCCCTACATATCTCTGTTAAACTCCTAAAAGGGGACATGATTCTCAATCTGCCCCTAGTCTATCCTTATCCCCCCTGTCTCCTCAGATCCCTCTTCTTCTGCTCCTGGTCCATCATCATCTCAACCTTCTGTCCCTGCTATCTAAAATGTTGCAAGCAATGCAGCTGCATCAGCTGCTTCATCACAGTCTATTTCAGCTGATACTTCTACTCCTATCTCTGTTGCTTTCATTTCTACCCAGATGGCTATGGTTAATTCCCAATTATCCATTCTTTCTTCTCAAACTTCTCTTCTACAATCCTTGGCTGCACAGTATTCCTCCTGGCTTGCCTTACATTCTGACCAAATAGGGGGTGATGTTCCAAGTGTTCCTGCTGCTGCTGCTCATGTTCCTTCTAATGCTCCAAGTGTTCCTGCTGCTGCTGCTCCAAGTGTTCCTGTTGCTGTGGATGCTTCAGAAGAAGTTGCTGAAGAAGAATGTTGAATGATGTCTACCTGGTTGTTGTAATCAAAAACAATATTTTCTGTTTTTCTTTTGGTCTGTAATAAGTTACTTAACTGGCTGGTTGGTTACTTAGTCTTCTTAACTGCTTGGTGGGATTCTTAGCTGCTTGTGGATATTTCATACAAAATTGTCTGCCCAACATTCTTTCTGTATGATACATATTTTCAGGGGGTCTTTCTTTCTAACAAATGCAGGTTGAAGGTTGTGTTGATAATAGCAACACTTGTCATATTATTTGACCAGAAATGATCAACAAAGGGGGTGATTGTAAGGGTAAAATAGGTCATGCCTATTTTAGCTCTTGTTTCCCCTTTCTTGTTAAAATTCATATTAGACAAGTTTTGGCATTTTTGGTATCTAAATCTTTATTTAGATTTTGTTTTTTCCTTGGTCCTTAAGTTTAGGCATTATTTTTGGAAACAAAATCTTGTCATAAATCCTCTTTCAACTGGGTATCTAGAGTCCTTGATTATATGGTAATAAAATCTAGAGATATGGTAAGAAGATTTTATTCCTTTCCTCTAATCCTTGTTCTTGTTGAAGTCGGATTATTTCATGTGTGGACACGGCGAAGGAGATCATTATATGTAGAGAGCATTATATGTAGACAGAGGCTTTGAAGTGCGAGAATCAGAAAGCGAAAAACCGAAGATTTAGAAGCGGATTTACAGAAGCGTCTCCGTGGCGTGAAGATGCGGTTTTGATTGTAGCCCGATGTTATAACATTGAAGCTTCATTGTAATCTTGAGATTAGTTTTGTCTTCTGTTAGGTTTTAGGAAGTTGTTTTGTTTCTTCCCACGTTTGATATACTTGTTTTCTGTGGGGTTTGTGCTCTCCAAGACGTGTTGTCTTGTGAGAGTGTTTTGTTTGGTGATTTCACAATATTTTTGTAAAATAATTAATCTTTTTAGTGAAATCTTTTTGGCCATGAGGTTAGGTCTACAAGCATAGTCTTGTAGATCGTTTGGTAAACTTTTGTGTTCTGTTTTACTGTCTGATCTATTTGTCTTCCCCTGTTTTGATTGTTTTGACCAGTGGGACTTCCATAGTAGCTATATCAGAAGCTACATTGGAAACTACATTGGTTTCTCTTATCCTAGCTATTGTGATCTTTCAATATCTTGTCTTTGGTAATTAAAAAATATAGACGTGTATAGTGGTTGAAAATTATCTAGAGGGGACCGACTCAAATTTCTCCCTAATAATTTAAAATAGTAAAAAAGTAAAGGTAACATATTAAAAATATTTTCCTAAAAAAATTGAAAAAAAAAATTATTTTTTTGAAATAGATACAGAATAAAAACTGAACAATTATATATGGAGGGAGCAGCGAGTAATTCTTGAGGATTTGAAGAACTAAAATCTTGTACATTTGGAGGTTAAAACTCTTGGTTTATCAATTGTCATCGTCATACATGCAAATATACTAGCGTGAAATTATGATCGGTTCCTTTTGCAACGTTTATAACCCCTCAAGTCATGTCTTCTTTTTTTTTTTTACCGCAAAAATCTACTTTCAAAATAAATGTTTCTAAATAGTCATCGTCTCCTTTAAGAACTACGGTCAATATTTTGGATTCGGAAATCTCAATTATTGGGCAACGAAACAGGGATCTCGATGCAAAATTGGAAGAGGAAGGTGAAAGATATGGTCTGCCTCATTATGATTTTGTGTCGCGATGCAAAATTTGATTAGGTAATATTTTTTGTATCGCGATGCAAAATTGGATTAGGTAATTAAAATTTATGTATCGCGATGCAAAATTGATGCACCGCGATGTATTTTCGTAGCGCACCTTAGTCTCATTAAGGGTATCACAGTCTTTTTACTCCCAAAACTGTCTTTTTTCGGTTGAAAAAAAAGGGACTGGAAGGGTTATTAACTTTAAAAAGTGGACCGACTAGCAATTATTCCAAAAGAATAAATTGCAGATCGGTCCACCTTTTAAAGTTTATAGCCCCTCTACTCCAGTTTTTTTTTTTCGATCGGAAAATGATATTTTTGAGGTGAAATGGCTGCAATACCCTTAATGAGTCTGAGGCGCGCTACGTTTTTATATCGCGATTCAAAAATATCGGGTTAAATTTATGAACCGCGGTGCAATTAGACAATGAAATTAAACTATTGAACCGTGGTGCAAAAATAAATGTAATGAAATTTATGAACTGCAATTCAAAAATAGACTAGGAAATTAAACTTTGAACCGCGGTGCACAAATTAATGCAATGAAATTTATGAACCAAGATTAAAAAATAGACTAGGAAATTAGACTTTGAACCACGGTGCAAAAATTATTGTAATGAAATTTATGAACCGAGATTCAAAAATAGACTAGAAAATTAAACTTTGAATCGTGGTGTAAAAATTAATGCAATGAAACTATGAACCTCGATTAAAATATAGAGTAGGAAATTAAATTTTAAATCGCGGTACAAAAATATTATCTAATTCATTTTTGCATCGCGATACAAAAACATAAACAATCAATTTACCTCCTCCACCTTCTTCTTCCATCTCCTCCGTCGTAAGCCCTCTTATTCCTTCTCCTTCTCTGCCTTCGTCCCAACTGAAAAATCTTTCAACCCAGCACAAATCAATTATAGTTTCGTATTTCATGTATCAAAAAACTCATTTACCTTTGTGCACAATCATAATTTTTAAATCCAAAGTGTATTGTCGGAGCTGTTGAAGAAAACGATGACATTTTTTAAACAATATTTCAAAAAATAGTCTTTCGCGGTTGAAAAAAAATGTAGACTTTTGAGGTTAGAAACTTTGGAAAAGGGACCGACCATAATTTTACCCATTCGAAAATACTCCCGATATATATTTGGGCCCAATATGGGTTAAATGATTAGTTTTGTGGTCCGTGGTCTTTGTTTTATGGAATAATTGTTGACTGGTCATTGTTTTGGAAATTGTAACCGCTTCACTATTCGATTTTTTTTTCAATCGTATAAGTCTATTTTTGTTAATTTTGTCCTAAAATGCCCATTAAGTCATCGTCTTATATCTCCTGCTTACATTGAACGAAACCTATCATTTCTACAAATTTCATCGGAATTGCTCTCTTTATTCCTTCCTCTCGCTTTCTCTCTCTATCTCTCTCTCTCTCTCTCTCTCTCTCTCTCTCTCTCTCACTCTCACATCACTGGCTTTCTATTAAACTAATCTTTTTCAATTCCTGACTTGCTACCCCACTGCACATAGAGCATTGAACTCGTATGTTTCTTCTCTTCCATCATTCAATGCATCAGATCAGTAGTCTTCTTGATTTAGTTTACTTTCAAGCCTGAACATCTAAGCCTCTACTGCAGTTTAAGATATTTGCCAAGAGTGAGTGTCACTGCCCCAATTCGTTAATGAATGAGTTCCTGTTACCTTATAAAAGACTGATTAGGTGAAGGTCTTTCCGAAGAATTTGATGATCTTTCTCGAGGAATATTTCATTCGTGAGTGTAACGTAAAAATAAGGATACTTACTGAACCAAAATCGGAGCCACACCAAATAATAATATGATTTTGAAGTAATACCTGTCTTTGACTTTGGCAGTAAACTTACAATATACCAAAGTCGAAAGACACACTAATAAATCGTTAACACTCCTATATTGCCAATGAATCACTTACAACACGTAGTATATAATAAAGCAATATAAAACGATAAATTAGTAATTTTGAGTATCCTCGGCTCAATTAATGAAGCATAACTCGAATCTGTCTAGGGCTTATAATGCCTAGACTCAGATCCCCACTGCCTATACACAAAGTATAGCAGTCCAACCAAAGAGTTCACAACCGAAGGGACAATGTTTCCAAGGATTTCACCCAACTGTGCATACAATCCAGCCTTCCAACAAGAAATCCCACACAACCCAAAACCCCCCTCACAGAACTTCCTATCACTGTAATCTCAAATCTCACGCACACACACACATTGTATACCCACAAGAACACGACTCACGGCAGAGACGCAGAGGGAGAGAGAGATAGATTACAAGTGAACCAAAAGATATTACCTCATTTGAAGATGGTTTTTTCCATGTACTGCAAGAGGTGGATGAAGGGAATATATATACTGCCAAAGCCAATCAATTAGTCCGAAGAATTAGACAAAGATGCGGCTGATTGGGGAAGAAGAAGGAAGGAGCTGAAGCTAAAGGGAAATCAATGATTCTCCCAAATTAGAACCAAATCAGCCGAAAGTCAACATAAGGGAATAAAGGTAAGTGGATTTGGGTGTTCAAAGTGGGCTGCCCATTTTGGGCCAAGCCTACACTCACAGTGAGGAACACTTCTTTCCATTCACTTCAATTATCGAATGAACCCAGAACTGTATAAGCTAGAATTTGGGTATGTACCGAACGTAATTCAAAAGCACAGAGAGACTTCAGACATGGATGAAAAATAAGAAAGGACATACCAGCTAAGATATTGCGATGCTCATTTTTTTACATCATACCTCTTGCGATGCCCGATGCTTGCTTCGTAGGCTCCCCAACAGACCAGCCTTGCAAGAATCACAATTATAGCACAATTGGGTGGAGTCGTTGTTCCAGATTGAGTTATCCATAACAGCAGTGGGTCGTAGACTCCTGTGGAGTCAAGATCAACTTCACTCTTTTACCTATATACATGTGCTATATCCCGTGGTCGAATACAGGAGCTCAAGCTTCGACTTCAGCATGGATCGAAACCAAAAGTTTGACGTAGAAAGATCTTTCTATGTGTCACAAATTTCCTATTGAGAAAACCTTTGCCGGCGATTTTTTCTTTCCAGAGCTCCGATCCGGTGATGGCTTGGCGTGCGAGGTGGATGGAGAGGGAGATGGAGGCCGTCGGGAAATTTGGACAATTTGATAATATATTTGATAAATTTGGTTAATATATTTGATAAATCCAAATGTATAGAGAGAGAAAGGTAGATAAAGTGAGTGGAAAGGCTTCTACCCCTAAATGGATACGTCGTGTACAAAATTAACCGCAATGCCTTTTAGAATTGTGATGCCCAATTTTTACATTGTGATGTCTAACTTTTGTATTGCGATACCTAGATTTTGTATTGCGTTGTTCAACTTTTGCATTACGATACCTAATTTTAAGCCGGGGCTCTCTGTACTTATATATCTTTTATTTATTAATGAAATCTTTAACATTTTACTCCTTAAAATAAACTTTATCGATTGAATAAAAAAAATTAAACCGAAAAGAATATAATTTCTAGGCAAGGTACGGCCCAGTTATTAGAGCCGTCAAAACGGACCAACGGGGCAGACCAACCCGCCAAATGACGGGCCCCACCAATTGGCGGGGCGGGGCGAACCAACCCACAAATATAGCGGACTGAGAAGACATTGGTCCAACCCAACCCACATTGGGTTGCGGGGCCGGGCGGACCAACCTGTCTAAAAAAGAAATTTTATATCAAAATCCAAGTGTCCAACGATCCAAGTGAGTCCTAGTTCTCCTCAAGTGACTGTGAAACAACCGGTGGTTGTGGTCCTGTGGACAGGCCGGCGGATGTCAGAGAGAGATCGATGGCGGCCTGAGAAGACTGAGTCAGAGTCTGAGAGATGGTCGGACGGGATGGTGGACTGAGAGAGAGAGAGAGAGAGAGAGAGAGACTGACGGCGGTTGGATGGCGGACCCTGAATTGAACGAGTGAGCAACAAATAACGACGATGGTGGACCACTGTTTAACAATAGGCCAATGGGTACTTATCTCTCAGTCTCACAGAGTCACACAGAGACTCAGAGAAGACGACCGAAGAGAGAGCGATGAGAGTTGAGATATTGAGTTTGATTTTTGTCCATTTGAGACTTTGAGTGGTTGTGGGAAAGTCTTGGAAGTTGGAACTTTTAGTTATTGGGTTGGGTGAACTGTGACTGTGATGTCAACAGTTGATGGGTTTTTTGAAGTCACATTTCAAAACTTTTTTAAAAACTTTCTTTTCCATTGTATTTGTCTATCTCGAAACTTCCAACTGTTCCAAGTTCCAGTGTTCCACTACCAATATATATTATATAATTTTTTAAGATTAATAGCAATTGTATAGTTTCAATTTTGGCGGGTTACCCGCCCCCGCCCCGCTTCGACCCGCCGCCCGCACGGACCAAACCCTTTAGGCCCGCCTCATAGCGGACCTGTAATTTACCAACCCAACCCATCATATTTGCTTGACGGGGCGGACCAACCCAACGGGTTTGGCCCATTTTGACGGCTCTACCAATTATCACCCTTGTTTTCTTTCTCATGGATGTCACTTTCTAATGTCATGTTCATAACCATGATAAGGAAACACAACCCCACAAAACAAAAGATATACCTAGAGAAGACATTGATTACTTTTTTTATAAAGCAAAATTGTATAGAAAGGCAAAATATCTAGAAAGATCAAGAGAAAGATGACACAAAGAGGAAAATGATGGTCTATTCAAACATAGCCTTGAGTAGTTTCTTGCACCAATTATGATAAAATGACGGAGAAACTTTAGATTATAGCTAATGCACCTCAACACTATTTTAATTTTTCTCCCAAAACAATGTACTTATACATTTGATGGGGAAGTTCATATACTTGATAAAGCTCTGCTCACTTTATTACAATTTACAAGTCCTTTATTTTTTTTCATACTTATCCATGTAAAGCACTAAAAGAAAAAAAAAAGTCAACTTTAGGAATCCCAATTTATTAAAGAAACTTAATTTCCCAAATCCCAATAGTGTATAATGTGTATTCCCGAAAAAGTCAGACGAAGAGTATACATCAACAGCAACAAATATTGAATATTGAAAAATCAAAAAGTCTGATGTATTTCAGAAGAGACATCACATCTTTTGTTAGATATAGACACGGAAGTTGTGATCATATTTTTTGAACATTCAATGTTTCACACATTACGCCATATATTTATTAATAAATATTTAATTGACCCAAGTAATAACATGACATTTCTATATGGTACGTCACAATATATAGCTTAGGTAAATGAAAACTAGCGATTGCATCTGTAATATAAATATTTTTGGATATTTAGATTGAATGAGTGTCTATACAACCTAATTTGACACAATAATATGTCCATATTCACCATAATGCACCATGTAGACGTGGCACAAAATCATTAAGTATTTTCTTGTTGACTAACTACTACCTCCATTTTTAACAAAAGTTATGCATCACAAGTTTTAATTATAATACTATAGTACTATACTATTTTATTTTTTTTTTTAATATAATGGAGAAGATATATATTCTTCCTTACAAACAAAAATCTATTGTTTTATTTTGAAATCTTTCGATTAAATAATCAACTCTAAATAATTAAGCATATAATATCCAGAATCTTTCAACTTTACTTTTCATGTATGCTATTAGCATATTAACAAGGCTCAAATATTCTATGATTATGATGATTATATTTTTCAAACATGTACTATTTTATGGAACATGAGGAGTATAATTTTAAGTAAAATTCTGTAGATAGCTATGAGAGGAAAGAAAGAAAATAATTAAAGAAATATAGAGATTTGAAGTCAGCGACTCTTTTTTCTTTTAAAGAAAAAGTGAAAGCAAATTAAATGTGTTATAAAATAACCACAAATTAGAATAATGATGTATGAGAAAAAAGAGAGAAAAGAGATTTATTCGTGTGAGTAGGATTAAGTAGTACAATGTAACTTCAGCCGCTTTCGGTATTTATAACCGAGAAGACACAAACAACAAACAGGCCTTTGCCTAAAATTAGGGGCCTAAGGCCGATCATCTTGAACGGGGCCTTCCTATGTAGCAAAAAAAAATTCTATTTTTTGAATAACTAAAAAACAATCAAACAAACATAAAAGATAATTGAAAAAACACTTCATTGCAAGCAAATAAGCAAATCAATTTCAAATTATTCTTTTATATAAATTTTCGGTTTGACACACTCCGATAATCATGTTTCCAAATAATTCCAAGTATTGAAAATTGAAATTGAAATTGAAGGCTTGAAGGTGAAGCATTATTGATTAATTTGATTAATTCAGAATTGAGAATTCAGACAGTTCACTATTTTGTTCAGAAATAACATGAACAATTGAAATTTGAACTGAACATGAACTGATGAACAATCATTCAATCAACAATTGACCAAGTGACCAACACCAAGACCAAGACACCAAGTGAACAATCTGTTGTAATAGTGTAACTCCAAGTGACCAAGACCAAGTCTCCAACTCCAAGACAGCAAGATTCCAAGGCCCAAAAAAAGCGGTGGCAAGGCCAAGCAATTAGTATTTAGCAATAGGCCAATAACAATATAACATGAACCGATTCTTGATGAACAAGTGAAATTTGAACATGAAGTGATGAAGTCATGAAGAACAAAATGAGTCGGTATATGAGCAGATGAAGAATTGATAACTAATTAATTCAAATCATGTTCGTAACTTGAGAAATCGAGAATAATGAAGATTTCGTAAATCATGAAGGTGAAGCATTCATAATTAATTCATTCAAAAATCAGAATTTCAGATTAAGTTTCAATATTCAAAGAATCAAAGAAATTGTGAAAGGGAAAAATTGAAAAGTAGAAACTAGAAAAGTAGAAACTTACCGAGATTGAGTTTCCAAATTTCAATTATTCGCTTTCAATTGAGTTTCAGTCAAGGACGATCAAGACTCAGTATTCAGCTCAGGCAATCCGCGACCTGCTCGCTTGGAGAGAGAGAGAGAAAGGAGTCTGTCCTCGCTGCTATTGTTTTGGGGGTTTAGAATAAAATATTTTTTTTTTAATAATAGGCAGCAGATTTTTGAGTTTATGGGGCCTAAAAGAAGAGGATTTTTGGGGGCCCTAGGCCATGGCCTCTTTATTGTGGAAGGCGGCCACCGAACGAAAACCTTGCAATGCATCATTCAATGCAAATATGTTCACATGCTTATTGACTTTCATATTAAAATGCCATTTGGTTTGAATTTATGAATGTTGATAGCTAGTTTGTTTTTTTAGTAATTCAGTATTATTTACGGCTTCATAAAATGACAAGATAATAATGGAAAATTCTAATATTGTTCTGTTTGAAATTTGAATTTCAGAAAACTTCATTCCGAGTTTCTCAATCTATAAATTTGGGAAGAAAGCAAGGGATAGAGAGAGCCTAGAGCCTAGAGGGACGGTCCAGATGGATTATACAATAATTTTTGTCCTTCTATCCATCGTCTTAGTCTTCACCACCACTTTATCCCGCCTGAAAACGTGCACCAAAGACTAGACTACCACCCGGCCCCTACCCTTTTCCGATTATTGGAAACATATTTCAACCTCGGACCCAAACCCCACCAAACACTTGCAAACCTTTCAAAAACATATGGCCTTTAATGTCCCTAAGTGTGGCCGTTCCCGACATTTTATAGGCTCGAGGCGAATGAACAAATAAGGACCCCCAAAAATTGATAATAACCAAATATGAATATCTATAATATAAATTTCATACTTCAAAAGACACGTTTTAATTTGCATTTAACAAAATTAGTGTGTTTTTGTTACAAATCTCAAAAATATATCGATTTCAAATAAAAATTTCCATCAATTGTAAAGCCTTCCATCATCTTAGAAAACAATTTCGCCGTAGCATTTCTAGAAGCAAAATCATCAATAAAATTGCCAAACCATTTAACCTTTCTTGTGCCATTGATGATCTCAAGTAGTTTTTCAATAACTTCAACTTTGAAAAACTTCTTTCCGCCTGATGCTATCAAGCACACTTAACATGATTCGATAAGCAATTGAAACATTTGGGTAACAATCTGCAACCTTAACAAACTCAAGAATTTCAAGTCGACATTAATGCATTTGGAAGTGTCATTTGCAATACTCTTAATTCAGAAAAAAGATCTTCTAAATCAACATCTGACGAACTATCATGAGAAAAAGTTGTATGAAAATTAGTGCAACATTCCTTTAATTTATTTTCATCCAATGCTTTCAAATGATTTGAATCAAATAAGAACCCAAAGATACTTTCAAATGTCTTTAGTTGCTCAAATCTCTTTGCAAAGAAGTAGTTGCCATATCAACAAGAACTAAAAGTAGCCAACTCTAAATGACTCCTCAGCGATTGTATTTCTTCATCATGATCATTTTCATCAAATTGTTTTCTCCTTACAATACGACGCCTAGTTGGGAATATAGGTTCTACGTTCATGTCTAATGCAAGGTTTTTAGCAAGACTCATGCTCGAGCAAAACCCTTCATTTCTATAATTTTCAAAAATGACATTACTCCTTCCAAATGCTTCAAGGTAGCATCGATGCACATAGATTTTGATTGCAACTTACTCACCATGTTAATAGCAAATAAAATATCGCACTCAAATAACCATAACAAGCAAAACTCAAAACTTTCTAGTATGTTAAGCTTTCCGCTCACTCTTTGACTTGGCATCATCACAAGAATTATTCACCCAACAAAGTGCCTTTACTGAGGAGCTTGAAATCTAATAGCTTAACACTTCTTTGATTCGACTCTCCCAACGAGTATTACACAATGATTTAACCTGCTTGAAACATTATCAAGTAAACCTTTCCATCTTTTAGGAGAACTCGAAAATAATGTATATATACGTTGCACAACTCCAAAAATGAAATTTTAACACAAGAATGAGCCATATCACTAAGAGTAAGATTAAGGCTATGACAGTTTCGATTTATTTCTAGCAATCGCTTGAACTCCTTGGTGTTTTCTCTTTCATATTGAACCGTTGTCATAACCTTGACCCTCACATCATCAACATTAAGATCAAGAGACTTAAATGCTTTTAATAATTCATTAAAAGTCCCAAACCCGATGTATCATCCACCTTCAAAAACTCTAAAAAGTACTCTTCTATTTTTATTTTGTTACTCGACACATTCACACACATCGCATTTAGTAAAGTCATTTGTTCTTGATGGCTCACATCCGGGGTAAATGAATTTAGAAAAATATTGTTTCTTTAATCAACCCAATGATTGAACTCTAACACTATTAGTAAAAAAGAGAAATCAAACATTTTGAATTTTGTGACCAAGGTAATGATAATGAATCTCTTGATTTTGAATACGCTCTAACATGATCTTGCATTGTCACATCAAATTCAAGAATCATCTCAATTAGTCCTAAAATTACCATTGTTGTCTTGGTAGAGTTTCTCATTTTGATCCCTCTAAAGCCAAGCTATGTTTAGAAAACATATTAACAACAAAAAACTATTCTCATTAGAACTTGCCTCCCAACGTTGTTTCTCCTTTTGCAATTCTTGTTGCAAATTACCTGTCAATTGTTTGATTTTCTTTAATCTTACTCTTAGTTCAAACCAAGTGTTCATGGTGGTCATCATATGGTCACACTATTCTCATGTTGTCTAAGCTTTTCACTAAGATGCTTCCAATCCCTCATTCCATCATTAGCTAACAAAGTTTTGTTGCCATCGATTTGAACAACTTACAACAAAAACAATACACTTTATCAACATGTTTAGAGTAAATCAACCATTTTCTATCACTAATCTCCCCATTACTCAACTTTCTAGAATAATAAGAATATGAAAAATGTCTAGAAGTAATATCCATAGGAAACACAAGATTCAATTCCCTTATAGGCTCTTTTTTCAACCAAAATATCATTTGTTTTATCA
>JABEVN020003765.1:0-16967 GCA_013146195.2 Codonopsis lanceolata | reverse complement strand
AAGTCGCAAGATCCGTAAACGAACGAAGACCCATTTCGTGCACCATCAACAGATGCACGCCTCCCAATCAGAGGATGAGGAGGAGGATGGAGCATCGCCCTCAAAAAGTCTTCATGCTATGACCGAAGTCATCAAGTGTGCATCTCATATTTGGACAAATATTGAAGCCGGTTTGGTATAAAGTCTGGCTCAATCACATTCGGAGGAGGTGCAGGAGGTGCCACCGGTGATATCGAAAATGGAACATGCTGACGGTTGACCCGCTCACCCATGTACAAGGAATCGCACATGATCGATACCATCAAAATCCGGCAACGACTCAATAGCAAGGTAACCTCGATCGGCCCTACCAGATTCCGCCAAGGGAACAAAGTTACCGAACCTGAAGTCGAGCTCGCCACTCTGTCCTGCAGCCCCAGTGACTCAATATAATGGCCCAGGGTGTCCTTTTCTTTCCGATTCGCATTCACAAATTTGACCAAGTAAGGTGGTCCAAGAACATCACTGCTGCAGTGGGGCGGTCAGACAAAGTCAAACACAGAGTAAGCCCACACCTGAAAAAAAACAGAGAGGTAAAAGTCAGCAAAAAGAAAAAAAAATATGTGGAAAAATATATATATGCTGACAAAAGAAAAAAAAAGGGGAGAGAAAAAAAATATATATACCTCCCAGGCAGGGGCAAAACCAGTCATAACCTTTGAGTCATTCCGACTCAGCCTATCCATGCAGACATAAAGCTCAGCCAAACCCGCCTACCCCCAGTCATAGTCAATCACATGGTCCAGGTCTCGAAGACAGCCCAGCAGAGAGACCCTCAGGGTAGTGGATGCATTAGCAAAAAGAGAAGTCCCAAGGAAAAAGAATAAAAATGTCCGGGCGACACGAGTCACAGCAACGCTATCCTCAGGATCAACCTGCCCGGCATTCTCCAGAAGCCACTTCTTCACACTGGGAATGGTCACCTCGTCCGTTGTTTTGTACTCGGGCACAAACCCCAAAAGGTCCTCCACCTCGTCATGGCGGTCACGAAGGGTATAATCAGGTGCCAGAGTCTGCCCAATACTGGTAGATATGCCAGTAATGGCAGCAAAATCATAGGGAGTCATAGTGATCTTTCCCCAACTGAGGTGGAAAGTGTGGGTGGTATCCCACCAGAAATTCCGCAGCACATCAAAGATGGTTCTATAACTGCAGAAGGGAGTAAAGGCCCGCAGGAAATCTCCCAAGCCTGTCCCCTCCACTAGAAGTTGGGCTGGCAGAGGCATTGAATGGTATATATCAGACACTCTGGCACAAGTGGCTCTGGCCTTGTCTAAAATCTTGCGTTCCTGAAAAAAAAAGGGAGAGAAAAGAAAAAAAGAGGAAAATAAAGGTAAGACTCTCACAAGCCCTTTCTCCTTTCATAACTTAATACATTAGATTAAAAAAAACATTTGTACACTAAAATTGTTTTTTGCACATAAATATACATGTCAGCATAAAAGAAAGAAAAAATAAACCAAACAAATGTATATATATACTTTGCATTTAAATATACATGTCACATTTTTTCGTTTCACATTCATGTAAATAAATAAACCATGCATTGACATCAAAAAGTATCTCATGTATATTCAGTATCACATTTACATCAAATGAAGTAATACATGCATCCATTATTTGCATTCTTAGTCAATAAGCTGTATTAGGAATGCGCTAAAAAGAAATTTAAAATGCCACCTGCCATGGAAAAATAATATCTACTTGGCATTTCTTATATCCCACAAAGATCAAAGATGCATAAAAATCGTTCTACACACAAAATATATTTGTTTTGTCCTGCATATATCCGAAAAATATGTCCCGAAAAATTCGCATTTCATTCTGAAAATTCCATCCTGTGAATATATGTCATGTAAAAATATTTTTAGAGATAAAACATGCATCATATAGCCTTAATTGCATTAACATTATAAATCATGTATAGTAGGGTCAAATAGAAAGTACTAGTTCAATTTGGGCATCGCAAAAATAAATCGCCCAAATTTCATGCATTATTACTAAAATTGCATCATTCTAGTCCATACATCACATGCATAAACATCATAAGCAGCATATATATACTCCAAAAGTACAAAATAGCACAGAAATTGAGCAGATCTGAAAAAATTAACCAAATGGGTGGAAGAAAGTTATACTCACCTTGGGATCAGGAAGGTTCGAGATGTGCTTGTACCAGTCTCGCACCGGATTGCCCCAATCATGTTTTGAATAATAGTAGCCGACGTGATCTCGAACCAAAGGAGGAAATTCTTTCTTCTCTTCGCCAGATTCTAGGTCCATTGGTGCCTTTCCTTTTCGGGATCTAGAAGAAGAAGCCATTTGTGCAGAAAAACAAAATTTTTGGCGGAAGAAAATTGAGAAAAGGAGAGAAAATGAAAGAAAATGAAAAAAAAATGAAAGAAACGTACTATGTCGGCAATGGAGGCAGGAGCAGAAGAGAGAAAGCAAGAATGAAGACTTACGTCTTCGTCTTATGAAGAAGAAAAGAAGGAAAAGTGAAATTTTAACTTTTCCCCCTCCCAAAAATTCAGCATCAGCACTTAAGTCCTCAAAATTTCAAAGCTGCAAAGTGGTCCCTAAGACTTAACAGAAAGTTAACAAAAGGAATTTTGTTAATCACATTTGGCGGCCTTTCACCCAAAAAAAAAAACAAGAAAAGCTCTTATCTCCAGCAAGTCAGCCGCCAGACAAGCAGAAAAGTCAGAAAATTCAGCGGCAAAGGTAAGCCCCTTTCTTAAAAAAAATGAAAAGAAAAAAAATGCAAAAAAGAAAAGAAAAGAAAAATCATTCAAAGAAAAAGAAAGAAAAAGGCATGCACGAAATAAAAAAAAAAAAGGAAGAGCAAAATAAAAAAAAGGAAAAGAAAAGGTCAAAGAAAAAAAAAGTCATAAAAAGAAAGAAAAAAGAGAAAGTTTCCCAGCATGAAAAATCAGAATGGCAGAAATAGCCAAATCAGCTGAACCCACAACAGCGGTCAAAAGCCTGAACAGGTAAGAAAGGTAAGAAAAGTAAGATTTGCTTATTCTGCTTTCAAAAATAAAAGACAAATCTTTTCAAAAGGTTTTGTTTCAAAAAAAAAGAAGAAAGAAAAAAAAAGAGGAATATTCAAAAAAAAAAAAAAGAAGGAAGAAGAAAAGAAAAATCTTTATCGTATCCAGCAGATTTTTGATCAGTTGGATACAGTTTTTGAAAAATTTGAAGAACGTTCTTTGTCGTATTCGATGTCGGGTATTTATCGGTCGAATACGTTTTGTTTTAAAATCAAGGTCCTCTTATTGTGTTTGGAAACAAGGTATTTACCAGCCAGATACAATTTTGAAACTACCCCTTAACATATTTCAGCGTCGGGTATTTATCGGATGAAATATGGTTTTCGAAAAACACAAAAATCTTCATACCGTATTTGACAACAGTTTCGGACCGGAAGAATACGACTTTACGAAAAACATGAAAATCTTTTCTTCGTTTGTGTTCTCGGATGGGTTTTGACCCAAAGGACACAACTTCCTAGTTGGTTGTTTGTTTCGGCTTAGGCCGAACTACGTTTGGTCTGATTCCTTTTATTAAGGGATACGTAGGCAGCCTACATTAGTAGGTCCGACCATCAGAGCATTCAATTTGCATATCTGCTTAAAAACTGCGATAACCTGCTATAACTGACTAAAAGTGTCTACGATATGGAGGTTTGATAAATTGCTTCATTATAACTGCTACCTGCTGCATATTTCTCCCTCTTTCTGAAAATGAACGAAAGTGGAGAGTCTATTCTGATCAACGATGTTCGTCTACTCAGTAAGCTGCGGGTTACCCGTAGACTCCATCGTTGAGGGGCTCTGTAGACACCCCAATTTCGTATCCCTGGTATGTGACATGATAAAAAATATCAAGACCTGTTAAAACATTAACAAATGTCATGTTACAGGGTCAAAAGTGTAAAAGGACAAAGCAGGATGCGCAAAAGGGCGAATTGCAGGGACTAAAGTGTTCAAAAATGCCAAGGTTTGAAATTTGGGCGTGGCTACCAAAAGAATTGGGCATGGCGCCCAAAATGGAGGAGGTGACGCCCAAATTCATTCTCTGCGCACTGTTCATCCAAATAGTTGTCGCAATTCACAACTCTCACAGCACAGTGTACACTCGTTTGATGCATGAAGAAGGAAATGGGCGTGGCTACCAAAAGAATTGGGCATGGCGCCCAAAATGAAAGAGGATGGCGCCCAAATTCCTCTCTCTGCCACTGTTCATCCAAATAGTTGCCGTAAAATGCAATAAATCCAGCGCAGTGTACTACTATCTGATGCGCGATGAAGGAATTTTAATTCCTGCCGTGTCCCTGATTCAGCCTATAAATAGAGGCTTCAGTCGATCATTTTCAGAGGACCTTTCATTCGACAAGCTTCTCCGCGTTAACGTTACGCTGGAGAATTAGAGAGCGGTGTGAGATAGTGAGAGATCACCTCAAAAGCCTCGAAACTCTGCCAAACTTCCTCCAAACACAAAACCAACCGATAGAAGTGTACCTTAGCCCCCCAGCTAGGTATCCACCCTTTTTCCCTGGTCCAAAAATCGTGGAAAGAGTAGTTGCTCTGCCCGATTTAAAAGGCCAAATCGCTCAGAAATAAGTCGTTATTCTACCCGATTTCAGCCTACCTCAAGCCAACAAACAACCAAAAACAAACAGTTACCCTGTCCCGTTCCCGAGGCTGAAAAGTAACTTTCAGAGCAGTCACGCTGCCCAAATTCACACAACACACAACACACAACTTCAACAACAACAAAAAAGACTCTCTCTCCCCGAGGGACAGAGCGAGCACACCCTAGGCTGTCTGTAAGTTTTTACTTTTAAAGTCTTACATTTGTTTGTAAAAGTATTATTTCCAGTCTGGCCCAATGTAGCCATATAAGCAGTTGTGCTGCCCAGATTTAATTAGGAAATAGTACTAAATGTAGCCGTTGTTATGGCAAAATGTTTTTAGATAGGTTTGTAATTATTGACTTTATTTATTCATTAAAGTCTTTATTTTTAATAGTATTATTTCCAATCCGGTCCAATGTAAATATATTAGCAGTTATGCTGCCCGGATTTAGTTAGGAAATAATACTAAATGTAGCCGTTACTATGGCCAAATATTTTCAAGTATATTTGTAATTGTTTGTAAAAGAGACTGTTGCAAGTCCGTAAATAATTGTTTGTAGGCAGTTAATGTTTTATTTATCTGTTAAATAAATATAACGAAAAGCATACTTTTGCCAAAAACCATTTTGAGACCGAAAGGGCGAGTTGGGTGCCTAGCACCTTCCCAACTCGTAACTTAGCCTCCGAACCCGTTTTCTTCATCTATGGTTTTCTTTTTCTGGTTTTGCTTTATTTTTTCCTTAAAATAAAGATGGCGACTCTAAAAACATTTTGGATCCAGTGGGGCCTCGCAACATCTTTCTTTGCACTTTCAATGCGTTCTCCCTAAAAAGGGAGAATGAGAATGGAAAGGTGATGTATTCCTATGTCCTGGTATCCCCTAAACAAGGGATAACTTGACGTAGAAAACCCAAAGCACTCATAGTAATCCGAAATAGGCCATAAGACTATTTTCATAAAATCCATAGTGGGGCCGCTGCAACATTCCTTCCTTGCACTTTCACGTTTTCCCCTAAAAAAGGGAAAATGGGAATAGAAGGGTGATGCCTTCCCATATCCTGATATCCCCTAAAAAAGGGATAACTTGATGCGGGAAACCCAAAGCTCCCATATTGGATCAAAAATCCACTAAAGGCAACCGAGGCGCATTCCAACGCGCTATTCCGACAGCACTCCTCCCGCACTTTTGATTTTGTCCTCCCCTAAACAAGGGAGGCTGGAATGGGAGCAGTGTGTGAGAACCCAAACCCTACTTGTGTAACATGCCTTCTGTACTTGATTAATATGTTCATTATGTGCCTTAACATGTTTTAGAGTCCATATTGTTCATACCATGCTCGCATTAGGTCAACCATGATCGTAGCTGCTTGTATGCTTCTATACATTGCATGCTTTGTTATAACTGCTTCGTGTATCATCTTAGTACTTAACTAAGTCCTACTAGAGCCTTAGTACCTTTAAAACATGCTTAACGATGCTTTAACATGTTAGAAACTTCATTTTGTTCACGTCATGTTTGCATTAGAGTTGTTACGTTCATAGTCGCTTGAATGTCTTCTATGTGTTGCATACCTTGCCTTTGTGCTTTGGGTGTTCACCTTAGCATGTTAGCACTTAACCAAGTCTTGTTGGGGTGCTATTACCTTGCATAAATGACTTATAACACTCATCTTGATCATAGTGAGCTTGTTTGGAAGTTTATAAACTTTCTTGCTTTGTTTTGGCCTTAGCGATTTCCTTGTTGCTCGTATTGTTTGTGTTTTAAACTTGTGAGAAGTTCATTTGAGTTCTAGACCAAGTGTACTAGTATTTATCATTCTTGCAATCATTGTTCATAGACTTGTTGCATTTGGTTATGAGATGACCAATTTATTCCTTCACAGACCAGTCATGTTTTTGGGCAAACTTCGGGAATATTCTGGTACTAATCCACTGAATAGAATTTTCTAAAAATTTAGTATGTTTTACCTACATATGTTAGGATACTCTCTGTAAAATTTGGTAATTTGCCAAGGTGTCTAACTACCTCAATTAGGTCTTGACTTACGGCTGTGCCAGAATTCAGTTTTCAGGAAAACAACTTATGTACTTGAACTTGTAGTAATCATATCTTGATCAATATAAGTCTAAATGGAGTAATTTAAAATTCGAAAATATAATTTAATGAGTCTAGTTTCAGAAAAATAAAAAATCACCTCATTAGGAGTTGTGAGCGATTTATGGTCGATTTTACAAGATTGACTGTCCAGTAACTTTTGAAAAAAATGGTCTTGAACTTAGCTGCAGCATTCCAGGCGCCCGCCTCGACTTTAGTGAGGCGCCCGCCTCAACTTCTGGGAGCATTTCAATTTCATCTTCCAGCCTCAGCTTCCCAGGCGCCCGCCTGGCTTCTTGTGAGGCGCCCGCCTCATCTTCTCGAGAGCTGTTTGCGGATTTTTCCCTGCTTTGATGTTGTTCGACTTTTACACTCAAACCTCCTATCCAAACCTTTTCTAAACCTCTCTTAAACCTCCCTATTAGACCCTAATCAAGTTATATTAACACTAACCCCAATCTCCCTCCACTTGACAAGTGGATTTGGCCACCCTTCTCCTTGTGACAAGTGGAATTCCACCCACTTCATGCATAAATATAAAAGCTCACTCTTTTTGATCAAACATTAAACCTCCAAATTTTAGATCATTTCCCTCTCTCTCTTGCCAAGCCTTGTGTGTGTAGAGAAAGGTGAGGCTAGTGTGTGTTTCTACCATAGATTGAGCTCCCGACCTTCGATTGCCAAACCGAGACCACCGAAGTGAAGCTATCGTCGAGGAGCACGATTCCATCCGATTAATTTGTGCTCATCCTGTGAGAACCCAAACCCCATTTCATGTTTGTCATCATTATAACATGTTTATAATATGTCTTTACATATTTGAGACTTCATTTCATTCATATCATGTTGGCATTGAATTGGTTAAGATCATAATAGAGTAATGGTCTTCCATGCGTTGCATGCCTTGTTGTTGTTGTTTTGTGTGTTCGTATTAACGTGTTAGCACCTTAATAAGTCTCATGAGAGTCTTAAATACCTTGCATACAAGATTTACAATGTTCATCTTAGTTGTTTCATGCTTGGTTGGGAGTTTAGAAGCTTCGTTGCTTCGGTTGTGTTTTGTGGTTTAACATCATTGCTTGTATTGCCTTCATTTCGTCCCGAGAGAAGTTCGGTTGAGTTCTAGGCCTTGAATACAAGCCATAACCATATTTAAACAAGCCTTATACATGTTCATAGATTGGTTGCATTTGGAAATAAGATGATCAACTTATTACTTCACAGATTCAGTCCGATTTTTGGGCGAACTTCGGGAAAATTCTGGTACCAATATACTAAAGAGAATTTTCTAAAACTTTAGTATGTTCTACCTACATATGTTAGTATACTCCCTGTAAAATATGGTATTTTTCCAAGGTGTATAAGTACCTCATTTAGGTCTTGACTTACGGCTGTGCCAGAATTCTGTTTTCAGGAAATCAGCTTCTGTACTTGAACTTGTAGTAGCCATATTTTGATGAATATAAGTCCAAATTGAGTAATTTAAAATGCTAAACTATAGTTTCAAGAGTCTAGTTTCATAAACATCAATAATCACCTCATTTGGAGGTGTGAGATATTTATGGTCGATTTTACAAGATTGACTGTCTGTTGTCCAGTTTTCTGCATTTGTGAGTTTTGAGTGGATTTGGCTAATGACTCTTGAACCCTTGCCCCTTGGCCGACCTTGGGCACTCTCAGCCACCTTTGTTGACTCTTCTAGGACTCTTGTGAACCCTTGATCATTGCTTATCCATGGCTCACATTCCTTGACCAATTAGAAGCCTTATAACATCCATCACTTGGATTGGGGTCTTCTAGGGAGATATATAAACACAAAATCAGACCTTCAGCCATTGTTGTTGATCTAAAACCAGAGAATCAGAGGTTGAGCTTCAAATTTCGTCCATGGAGGAGACCCTAGGTTGAAGGACCATTTCCCTGAGATCCGTGGTCCGATTGTCGAACCGAGACCGCCAAATCGAAGCTCTTGATCATCTCTACACCAATCCTCTCTTTAATCAACCTTTCCTCCATTAATCATAGGACTAAGGTGAGTGACAATTCCCTGAGATTTTCATGTTAAATAAAATAGCATGACCCCTTCATTATAGTTGTTTTAATGTTGATTGTGAACATCTTTTGTGAAGACACAACCTTCAATTCAACATATAAAATGTGAGTATGATTTTATGAAATCTCTATGAAGTTATGATTTTGACATTTATTAAAGCATGAATGTTGTTTGTATTAAGCTTGGGAATAACTCTTGTGAAAGAATTCGGTTCAATTCAAGGTTTAACAAAATCACCGAAACTAGGGTTTGAAACTCGAGATTGTGTTTTAGGCTAGTTCGAGAACATGAACGGCTTAGTTATCAAGTTCTAAATGAACGGAGAACTTAGGAGAAGGCAATGTGATACATATAGTATCAATACTCTTCTTGGTTTAATTGTAGTAAAACTCACCGGAGTTGAATTTAGGAGTTATGAACAATAACGACTCCACAATCAATCCCTACGACGAATGTAGTTCGTTAGACTAATGAATTAGCTTACGATACTTTGAGATGGATTGATGAGTATGCCTTGATGTATGTGTGCTTGTAAGAATCAATCGAGTTCTTATGTGGTTTGTGTGATTATGTTAAGTAAATGCATGATCAAGAGCATGTTATAGAATGATATATCTATTTGACATGATGAATATAGTGCGTTAGACTAATGAATTAGCTTACGTGACTTTGGGATGGATTGAAGGGCATATTTGATATGTGTGCTTATAAGACTCAATCGAAGTTCTTATGTGATTTATGTGATCGTGTGAAGTAAATGCATGATTGAGAGCATGTTGTAGAATAATGAATCTATTTGACATGTTGAATTCGCTCTTGTCGAATTCTTGTGTGATTCCTTAAGTGAGTAAACAACTACTTGTTCCTTATTTGAGATCTCATGACGAGTAAACATCTACTTGGCATTGCATTAGTCCAGCTGGCATATTTGATTGAGTCGTTGGTGTGACAATGCATCGCCGTCACGAGTTATGGGACTCGTGATAGTGATGGATTGTTATACCGGGTTTTTATCACACACGCCTCCACTGTTGGCCACAGTGGGGAAGTAGCACCTTTCTTTGTAACCAAGAGAGCACATTGGAAGGTCTAAGTACCAAGGAGAGCTTGGTACCCGAGTAGAGAACTTCGGTACTCGAGTAGAGAACTTCGATACTTTGATACACTCATCACGGGTATCATTGGCACGAATGTTAACGCCTGTATTGCAGAGCTACGTAGCGGCATCGGTTTCATATCCTATCCTCCTTATATGTGGTTTACCTTTATAGCACTTATGTGAAACAATGTGCTACCATGGATATGTGTTTTAAGTGTTTATTAAATGAACGCTTTGATTGACTTGATATTAAAAATGATATCTTGATATGTATGCTGCATGATGCCATGACATGCATAATTGTTAACTCACAAAGTCTTTATGACTTACCCCTCCCTTTCTTGCTTTAGATCCGAGCCGTTCGGTACCGCTCGTTGAGGTGTTGCGGATTTGCGCTTGTCGTGATCGCACGCGACGAGGTTGTGTTTTTAGATGTCCTTCGTTGAACTCTCTTTGTAGGGCGTTGGGATTAGCAAGTCATTTAGACTTTGCTTTGGGAATTTGGTTTTGTTGTATTTATGTCTATACTTGTATTCTATTTTGAGTGCCTACGCATGTACGCCGAGCCTTGTATAGATGTAGTATGGTTCACGTGATTTATCTTCCGCCATTTGGGCATTACTTTAGCTCTTATTTATTTATGTTGTTCTCCCGGCATGTTGTAGCCGTCGAGGTATATCTGCATGAACTGTGTAGTTGGGTTCCGGTAGTAAAGTCGCCGATGATTTGGTATAATTGTCTTAATTGTTATATCAGGTGTAAATAAAAGTTTTAAATTATTCGGCCTTTTGGTGCCGAGTCGCGCTTCATCTGAAATGTTGCGTCACGTCGTTTTCCAAAACTGAGTCTTTGCATGTATTGTTGTCCTATTTGGATGACTTGACTTGTGATTCCATCTCGGGGTCCGGGTCGGGTCGTCACACATCCCATATTATTCTTTGGTGTAAGGTAAGCTATTGATTCCCCTTAGGATGTATGTTAGACTTGCCATGTCCCCCTCTTCTCATGATTCCCATGCTTCTACCATGTCCAAGCCATGTTTGTTGATGATTTGATCCTATGAGATTTTTGAATGACATGTTCATCTTGTTGATTTAGTCCTAAGCCTAGAATTAAATGTGTTCTATGCCTCCTTAGGAACAACTATTGTTCTTGGACTAATGGATTTTGACAACTCTTAGAGACTATGATTTCTAGGGTTTCATATGCTATGAATTGTTCATCCTATTGAATTGGTCCT
Organism: Codonopsis lanceolata; assembly: GCA_013146195.2. Classification (NCBI taxonomy): domain Eukaryota; kingdom Viridiplantae; phylum Streptophyta; class Magnoliopsida; order Asterales; family Campanulaceae; genus Codonopsis; species Codonopsis lanceolata. Next base: position 5,802 of record JABEVN020003765.1, on the reverse strand, counting down.
ATGCTTAGAATTATATGTGTTCTATGCCTCCTTAGGAACAACTATTGTTCTTGGACTAATGGATTTTGACAACTCTTAGAGACTATGATTCTAGGTTTCATATGCTATGAATTGTTCATCCTATTGAATTGGGTCTAATGCTTAGAATTAATGGTGTTCTATGTCCTCCTAGGAATAACTAATGTTCTTGGACCATGCATTGTAATAACCTTTGAAATAATGATTCTAAGGTCCCCTTGAATTTGAATTATTGATAATTCTTGACTATGGTTGTTAAGAGGATTAATGACTTAGTCTATCATATACGAGAACTTAGAAAGGGTTTAGGATACATTTAGCATTTAAACTCGTTGGATGAATTGTTAGAGACGACTCAGAGTCTGAAATAAAGTTTAGTGAGCCATTAAACAATACCGCTCACCGATCAATCCCTGCGACGTTTTAAACACGTTTCACTAAGAATAATAATTCTAGACTCTTGAACTTGGATTGATTACCATGCTTGATTTTGAATGTCATATAATAGAATGCCTATTTGACATGTTGAGTTCGCTCTTGTCGAACTCATTCCTGCTTGATTATTGATGAGAATAATTTGTCATGAGCGAGATCGCTCTTGTCGACCTCGTTCACTACTTGATAATTTGTTAAGTAAACACTACTTGGCATTTGCATGAGTCCAAATGTGGCATACTGTCTTTGTTCACACACGCCTCCACTGTGGCCACAGCCTGGGAAGTAGCCCCTCATTGTAACATTAGAGCATCATTGGTGTGTCTATCCGGAAGCATCTCCTGAAGAGGTCGATGTACTTACACACATTCCGATACCGCACACTCATATAACGCTTGTATGCGAGAACTACGTAGCGGCCCGCTCTCCATATATCCTTATCCTATGTGATCTAATTATGCGCACCTATGTGAAACAATGTGCATCTTGGATATATGACCTCTATGCTTATGTGATCGATATCTTGCCTTGTATGTTGCATATTGCCATGACATGCATGATTGATAGCTTACAAGTCTTTATGACTTACCCTTTCCCTTTCTTGCTTTAGATCCTAGCAAAGCAGGTCCTGCTCGTTGAGATTTCTTGTGTTAGTGCTTTGTGCTTTTGGTCCGCCGTTGATATTTGAAGAGGTGGTTTTAGATGTCCTCTTCCTCTTGTTTTATATTTTGTAAGGACGATGGGTTAAAGCAAGTCAATTAGACTATGCTTGGGTATTTGTATAGAACTTGATCTTGTAACTCTTGTTAGCTCTTGGTAGTTATATCACTTGTAGTACTTGTAATTCCTTTTGTCTTGAAAGCATTGTGTAAGCCGAGCTTTGGTTACCTTGTTAATATTCCACTACGTTTAAGTCTTCCGCTGAGCATCCTATTAGCTCTTAAATAATCCTTGTCCATTAACTGTTAGCTTGGGTTCCGGCTTGTAGTGTCGCCGATGACTTGGTTTTATTGTTTAACTGTTTTATCAGGTTTGAAAGGTTTTAAAAATACCGACCTTTTTGGTGCCGAGGCGTGCTACGTCTCTAATGTTGCGTCACGTCGTTTTCTTAAATTAAGTCCTTGCATGTTATTTGTTTACTTGTTTTCCCTCCTATTTGGGCGGTCCGACCCGGGCAGCCGGGTCAGGGTCTGCCCACGTTGGATGTCACATCCGCAAGACGCAGCACCCTATCGAGGGGCGCGGAGCACCCATTCCCGGGAACCCACACACGTCTCCTTTCTTGACCAGTTCTCGATAAAGAGAATTCAACCTAACAGCTCTTCGTGTTTAATGCCTCTAACCTAATCAAGATGTTACTCTCTTCATCTTCCCCAACGGTCTCAAGGACGTTCTCATTTAAATACCGCCATTGAAGACTAAAGAATTCAATGCTATAAAACGACTCAACAACTTACAAGTTATTACTCTCAGTGCATTCAAGAGATCCAAAAGATCAACGAAGTCCTCAACAACAACAAGAAGACTACTTAATCATTGTCATTTATTTTCTTCTCAAATAATTGTTTACATTAATTGTTTTTCAGTACAACGAATATTCTATTTTCCAGATATTAACTACCTACCGCAAACACAAATCAAATATTTTTCACAAGATCCATAAGCATTTCTGTAATAGATCTAGTGGAAAAAATAGTGTACATTCAAATCCAAAGTTGACTGCTTTGGTGGGGTGGTACTTACTTTTCTGATGAACCATCTCAAAATTCTTGTGTTCTTACTTCTTATTTGCTTATTGTTCTTTAACTATCTTATCATCTTATCATATCTTTGCTACTTATCTCCTAGGATTCAAACTTAATGACACATCAAGTCTACTGGTAGTTCTTACCTGCAGACTTGGTGAACTATTTCCAAGTGTTCTTTCCGCTACTGTAACTATATCTATAGTTGACATCATACATTCTAGAACATTGTGTTAAAAGTTTTTTGTTGTTAATAGGCTATTCAACCCCCCCCCCCTTCCAGTTTTTTATTGTGCCCTTTGGGACTAACAATAGGCTTGTTTGATTCAGCTTTTGGAAATACGATTATGACTTACTATAAGTTGTTCCTTAGGTGTTTTATTTGACTTATGGAAAGACAAGTCATAAATCATGTACAAGCTACGTAACGCAACTGCTTTTTTGGCAGAAATGGGTAGTTCGGAACAAATCTTCAACTCACACAACTGACACATCTGACAATGGTCCTTGACGTTATTAGTGATTATTCAGACCGATAGGATGCTAATTCCACTTTTGAGACATTGATTTATTTTGTTTTGTACTCCAAGTTTCTATAAAAAGGGTGTCTCGCCCACCCATTTTATGAAAAAAAAAATGATATGGATTGATTTAAAAAAAAAATGTTTTGTATAGCGCATGTGAGACGTAAGTCTTGTACATATTTTTAAAGTGATATGGATTGTAATCACTAGGTCTTGTAAAGTGATATGGATTGTAATCACTAAGTCTTGTACATATTTTTAAATTATGTAAAGTGATATGGATTGTAATCACTAGATTTTTTACATATTTTTACTTTTCAAAAACACGTAAGTCATCTTCTTTATGAAACTTTCTATATTCCAAGAGTACCCTTAATAATAATAATTAGAGTAATATGAATAATAAAAATAATTAAACTAGAAAACAAATGGCGATTGGAATAATAAGAATATTTGTAATGATGATAGTAATAATAATAATTATACTAATAAAAAGTTATAATAATGAAAATAGCATCTATATATATGTATAATAACAAGCGTGATTTTCCCGCCTAAATGTTTTCCATAAATGAAAACACAAATATTTATCGGAAGTTGAAACACTTTGTTTTATTACATTTTTCTTAGTTTTTTATACTAAACATTTAATTAACAATGCATTGAAAATTAGAACACTTTGTTTTGTTACATTTTCTTTATATATATAATGACAAATGTGATTAGCACATCCAAATATAGTAAGATCCCTTCAAAATGCACTTGCCAAAAATAGGAAGATATATATAATGACAAATGTAATTTGTTTATCTCAAAATTGCTAGATAACCACTGTAACTACTTACAAAATAAGGATACTATTTACATATGAACACATATACAAATATTGATAAGTAATTAATTTACTTGCGAGTTTTGTCAATACAAATTCTATCCATAGGAGTTAAAGAACAAGTACATAGTGAAATATAATTTGATGAACAACTATGGATCCTTCAAGCTTTTCATGTCTAATTGATACTCAACAAACATTGTTTACTCAGCCATAAATGTGTTTTCTCCTTGAATATAAATGCTCTGTGACCGCTTTTGTTGTCTATAACCACGTAATTTCACTGGCAATAGTAGTAGCAATAGTTATGACATATTGGATTAGTGGACTTTTAAAGATCAACAAGAATCTTGTGAGAGGTGACAACACCATCATTACTGGATTCCATTTTCGCTCATTGACATTGGAAGATGACTATGGACAAGTAAATCGTAGTTTAATTTCTCTGGGAACATGTACGATGACTGTAGAAGGGTGCGATTATGTATATGGGCGAGTAGCCGAGTATGTCATACTCTATGATAGGTACAATGAATTGAGAGTAATCATAGTCTAAAAGTCTATTTTATAGTCTATTGAATTGGGCTTAAATATTTGTAGATATAGTTGTAATAATTAAGTACATATATTATCAGTATCACATCATTTGGGTGACACTATTAATGAAAGAGTTTTTGAGTTGGGGACATTTAGGACATTTCAGGGGAGGGATGACTGTAGGAAGTATGTAATTTGAGTTGCTTTTCTTTGGTTTATCGTCATTGTAATTTGTTATACATTGATTAATATAGATTATATGAGTTTTGTTATGTGATAGTGATAGTAGTAATAATTGTACATATTCAATCATAGTGATAGTAGTAGTAATCGTACATTTATATATATATAATAACTAGCGTGATTTTTCCGCCTAAATGTTTTCCATAAATGAAAACACAAATATGCATCGGAAGTTGAAACACTTTGTTTTATTACATTTTTCTTAATTTTTATACTAAACATCTAATTAACAATGCATTGGAAATATGAACAATTTGTTTTGTTACATTTTCTTTATATATATAACGACAAATGTGATTAGCACATCCTAATATAGCAAGATCCCTTCAAAATGCACTTGCCAAAAATAAGAAGATATATATAATGACAAATGTAATTTGTTTATCTCAAGATTGTTAGATAACCACTGTAACTACTTACAAAATAAGGATACTATTTACATATGATCACATATTCAAGTATTGATAAGCAAATTAAAAAAAAAAAAAACATAAGAAGTTGTCAAGAAATTAAATACTATCAATCTAAGAAGGAATGTCTTTTCTCTTTTTACCAATATGCAAGGGAAACAAGACTAGCAATCTAAAAACTCTATAAATGTGCTTCCTCTTTGAATATTAATTTACTTGTGAGTTTTGTCAAGACAAATTCTATCCATAGGAGCTAAAGAACAAGTACATATTGAAATATAATTTGATGAACAACTATGGATCCTTAAAGTTTGTCATGTCTAATTTGATACTCAACAAACATTGTTTACTCAGTAATAAATGTGTTTTCTTTGAATATAAATGCTCTGCGACCGCTTTTGTTGTCTATAACCACGTAATTTCACCGGCAATAGTAGTAGCATCGTTATGACATACGGATGAGTGGACTTTAAAGATCAACAAGGTTCTGTGAGAGGTGACAACACCATCATTACGGATTCCTTTTTCGCTCATTGACATTGTAAAATGACTATGAACAAGTAAATCGTATTTTAATTGCTCTGGGAACATGTACGATGACTGTAGAAAGGTGTGATTATGTATGTGGGCGAGCAGCCGAGTATATCATACTTTGTGAGAGGTACAATGAATTGAGAGTAATCATAGTCTAAATATCTATTTTATTGTCTATTGAATTGGGCTTAAATATTTGTAGATATAGTTGTAATAATTAATTACATATATTATCAGTGTCACATCATTTGGGTGACACTATTAATGAAAGGCTTTTTGAGTTGGGGACATTTAGGTCATTTGAGGGGGTGGGATGACCGTATGAAGTATGTAATTTGAGTTGCTTTTCTTTGGTTTATCGTCATTTTAATTTGTTATACATTGATTAATATAGATTATATGAGTTTTGTTATATGATAGTGATAGTAGTAGTAATTGTACATATTTAAACATAGTGATAGTAGTAATAACGCACATATTTAATGACAAATGTTGTATTTTAAAAAATATTCTAAATTTTTATA
>JABEVN020003764.1:0-16973 GCA_013146195.2 Codonopsis lanceolata | reverse complement strand
CTTTAACTGCGCCTCGATTGCAAGAAGCGGTCGCTTTTAAGTGGCCGAGAACCTTAATTAACATAATATTTCATTGCTAGCTATAGCTGATCGTAATTGTCATCGGGTTCACAAAGTAACAAGTGGCCTTGTTTAGGCATCACAAGCATATTCGGTCAGTGTTGCGGGAATGTGTAATCTAAATTAAATGATATTGCTTCAATATCTCTTTGTTTAGAATCGTGTCTCTCTCTCTTAATGTTTTCAAAACATTAAATCCTCTGCGTCACTCGGGTTATCATTTGATTAGAGAAATAGTTAATGAGTTTCTCTTGACTATCGAGACGATGAGGAGAGATTGGGTGTCTGGCGTTTGTCAACAACTATAACCGGTTTATTTGTAGCCAATTGAGTCATCTTTGCATCTATGATCAGGTAGTAAACTTATGGATTACGTTTAGTTCATTGGCAGACTTTTCATTATTAGAATCAAACATCATTTTACGTTTTGTCAACATTTAGTCATTTAATTTCAGCTTTTAATTAAGTCATTGTTGCTAATTAGTTAGATTAAAACCACAATCTTTATCTTTTGATTTTGTTAAAATTCTTAGAAGAGAGTGAATTCGGCGTTCTCTGTGAATCACGTCTATGGATCCCTACTACCCTATACTCGTTATAAGGAAAATAGGAAATGTACACTTACGGTTTGACACTGATCAAATTTTAGTTGCCGGGAGCGGTTTGCTATTTATTTCTTTTTATGAATTTTATTTTGTTATGGCTTTCTATGCACAATAATTTGGAAGTGAACACGATAACTTTCCACGACTAAGGAATTAGGTAAATTCTAGTTCTATTGATCAAGATTGAATGCATTGATTTCTCACGGTGGATAAGTTTCTTGTAAATCGGTATCAAAACAAGTTTTGTAGAAGTGCTGGTTGCTAGGCATGTTGCAGGAATTATTATCTCATGACAATATAATATGCAACACACCATATGGCAATGGGAGGATTTACAGGACAAACTCATGATAACCATGATCCTTATTCCAATAGCTACAATCCGGGATGGTGGGATCAACCAAATTTCACTTGCGAAAATCGGGAAGAGAACGGCAAGATATTTTACGCGGCAGAATTATCCGTTCTCACCTCACTATCAGTTCAACCCACTACCGGTTCAGCACATCATTGGAGGTCTGTCGAAAGTTTAGTTGAATCGGTTCGACCAAGATAAGATAGACGCAGGACTTCGGCGGCAAGAAAGATTAGAGACCAAGGCTAGCATTAAATTTCACGAAAATCGATTTCTCGGTTAGTTGTGTGTGAGCAAGGAAGAGCGAATCAAGTTGAACAAAAAATAGACATGTTGATTGCGGCAAAGGGAAAGAAGTTGTGCAAAATGAGGGTTCTCCAAGAAATGATGGTGGAGAATTCATGAAACAAAATGAGGAAATTATTATTCTCCCACCTTTTCCGGGAAGATTCAGGCATCAAAAGAAAGAAGATGATGAGAAGGGAATTTTAGAGACCTTTCGTAAGGTTGAGATTAACATTCCTGTTATGGATACCATAAAGGAAGTGCCTCACCATTCTGAGGAATTGTGTGCAAGGAAAATGAAGCTAGAATTAGTGTCTGTGAAAAGTTTGATAGATAAAGATGTGTCTTTCCAAAGAAGTAAGGAGGTGCATGAAAATATTATGACTCTCTATTCCACACCGGAGATAACACCAAGGTTTGATTTTCCTTCTTTTCCATTACCAATTTCAAGTGAAAACATTCTTCCTCTATTGCCAGTTATCATTGGTAATAATTTGACCGAATTGTAGGAAGAGTGGGTATTGGGTCTAGCTACATACGTTAAATAGCGGCTCTAATTGGGTGGCAACGCAATAATTTTAATGCTTTAATTTCCTTATTTTCTAGGTTAAATTTATTTTCTTATTATTTTCATTCTATTTTTAGTTTTTTTTTTTTGTAGCAGCATGTGTGTGATTTAAAGGAGCAAAGAAAAATGAACTGCTGGTAGCAGGGCTTATGAGAGCTTAGCACATGCCCATGTGGTATTGTCACTCTTCCCATTTCATTCCAAGAGCAACCAAGCGGTAGAACCAAATTAGGATTTCTCTTTGCCTCTTTTCAGTATGACAGGGAGTAGCTCTCTTCCCTCCACTTTGCTCTTTTCTGCTTAAAATTCTTTTTCTTGTTTTGCACACCTAGATTATGTACTACATTGAGGACAATGCATAACATAAGTGTAGAGGGATTTGAGTGTGTGTATGTGGGGTAATCGAGGATCCTTTTTTGTGGTTATGTTGGTTGTTGTATGTCTTTATTTGGGCCCCTAAGGGGGTGACCCAGTGGTAGACATGGGGCTTTTCAAAGTGTGGGGTCTCAGGTTCAATCCCTTCCCATGCCCCCCTTAGGAGAAAAAAAAAACAAAAAAAAAGTTTTTTTTTTTAAAAAAAGTATGTCTTTATTTGGGGATTTTTGAACTTTCATGACATGATTTGGGTTGATAAGTTGAAATGAAAATGAGACATTGTTGTTATGTTTGTAGATGTGCATTATCCGATTGAATTGAGGAATTTATGATAAATGATGGGCATTTTGAAATTTTTTGTCATGAAATTGTAAAACATGTCGGTAATTGATACTTTAAATTAGTGTGTGTAAGTCTTAACTCATTAGCCACTTTGGTGAGATTTTGGGCCAACAATAGAGCAGTCTGTTATATATGCTCTCTCTTTTTTTTCTTTGAGTGATTTTCATGCGCGAATGATTATTCTAGAACTTGCATTTTGTATACATATTGAGATCACATCAATGAGTTCTTTGCACCAATATGATTAAGGCACGTATGTATCATCACTTTTGTCTATCTTTTTCTATCATACTCATAAAATGTTTCCCAGTAGTTAACCATTTTGAGCTTAAACCATTTCTTTTTGATAAACCTCAAAATGAACCTTTAGCCTTTCTTTTTGACCTATTTTGATTTACCCGGTGGCAAGGAATTGCATAATGACCATGTAAAATATGAAATCTCATCTTATAACCATTATGTGCTGCAAGTGATGGCTAGTTAATTATGTAAAAACATGTTCTGTGCAAGCAAAAATTGTGATGTGAGCTGTTTCGAAAGAAAGAAAGAAAAAAAACACTCAGTCGATCAACAGGAAAAATATGCTCCTTGGGGCTTCTTAAAAAAAATGAAGAGAAGAAGGTAGCAGCTTTTCAAAAGAAGAGAAAGTGTGATACATGTAAAAGATGCACAGTTCAATTCGTTTGTAATTTAAGTCAAGCTTATACTTCATTTGTGATTATTGCTAGTGAATGAGTTGGAGATGACTTATATGGTTATTTTTGTATTTTCTTTGACATCTTTTAACTGCTTTAAATCTCTTATATCCTACCCTTTTCACCCATAGCCACGTTACAACCCTTTTAAAGACATTTTTGATTGGTTCATTATGAACTCATATTTAGTGATGGAGATTTGATCAATTTGCAAGCATATGGTAATATCGTTTCATTGTATGATTTGAGTGCTTCATGATATGCATCCCTCTTTAAACACTTTTGTGTGATTTGAGAGATACCGTAAGGATAATTGAGTCTTGCATATGTGAAGTTGAAGGATAATTTTAGAGACATGCAAATCAATTTAAATTGAAAAATTATAGAATGCCCATCGTGTTGATTGAATTTTGATTTTCAATATGAGAATGCGCATTTGATGTCAAGTTGGGAACAATGTCTGTTTTTCTTGGGTTTGTTGTAGGGGTGAGCAGCCTAGCCCATGAGCCCGTACAGCCCACTGTGCCCGGCCCAAAGTTCCCGTGCTCATGGGCTAATATATAGTGCTGGGCTTTAGAGATGTTAGATACCCGCGGGCTTGGGCACACCTGGGCCTTCAAGTTCTAATTGAGTCTTGCATATGTGAAGTTGAAGGATAATTTTAGAGACATGCAAATCAATTTAAATTGAAAAATTATAGAATGCCCATCGTGTTGATTGAATTTTGATTTTCAATATGAGAATATTTGTCAAGTTAGGAACAATGTACATTTTCTTGGGTTTGTTGTAGGGGTGAGCAGCCCAGCCCATGAGCCCGTACAGCCCACTGTGCCCGGCCCAAAGTTCCCGTGCCCATGGGCTAATATATAGTGCTGGGCTTTAGAGATGTTAGATACCCGCGGGCTTGGGCACACAAAGTTCTGGGCCCAGAGTTTAAGTTCTGCCCATCTAAGCCCGGCCCGGCCCATCATCACATTAAGTTTTTAAATTTTAAATATATTATAATTATATCATTACTCTATTAGTGTCTCTTAGTATTAGTCTATTAGATATATCATATATAAAATTATATATAAACAAAATCACAAATTATATTATTATATACTACTATAATATATTATATACTAACAAAATCCACTATCCAGATTAGTCAATATAGTGAAATGAATTAGTGATATACCAATAGGTCTAATACAAAAGGCCAAAACTCAAAAGGGAAAGTGAAAGTGTGAATTGAGTTTGATTTCTTGCGTCATTATTGAAAATAACATTTGGGTTTCAAATTTTAGGTGTTCATGATATTTGATTAGGGGTTAATTGTCATTAGTGTGTTGAGTTTGCAAGTCAAATGAATGATTTCAAGGTTTTTATCATATGTAGTTTTGTTTGAGAGCTAATGAAATAATGAAAATACTTTGTATTAGTTGAAATTTGGTTATTCATAGTTCTGTTACATTGTAAACAATCGAATGAACTGAAGGGAGGAGCAATCAATGCCATCGCCATTTGCCTCTGTACCCTTTGCCGTCGGAAAGCCCATCTAAGACCGTGCCCGTCTAATGCCCATTCACTAATGCCCATGGGCTTGTCTACGGTACTGGGCTTTTAAAAATGATGCCCACTACCATATGAGCCTATACTGAGCATTATCAATAACGCGGGCTTAGGGCCCGTGCACACCCCTAGTTTGTTGGAGCAGCAATGATCATGTTCATGAAGTTTAAAAAAAGCTTGAGGACAAGCATCGTTTAAGTGTGGGGGAATTTTGATGAACTCAAATAAGTGTGATATTTAATATTGATTTTGTGCTTTAACTTATTGCAAATGTTGCACTTTTTATGGGTATTTTGTATGTTTGGTAATTACAGGTATATGAGAGAATGGTGATGAAAAAGTGGAAAAAAATATCAAGTTTAAAGAAAAAATTCAAATATCATGGTACCGAATGGGCATTCGCTATATATCCAAGGGGAGCTCGAGCTAAAGTTAGAAGCAATTCACATTTTTAATGGGAATTTCAGACTTTAGCCAATCTCCATAATTAGGGAATTATTATTTTTCTCTAAATTGTAGTTATTTCTTTTCTTTCTCTTCTGTAATTAATGAAAAGATATGATAAGAAATAGATTAGATGTTGTGGACTTTGTCAACAACTACCTAGGAGCGGGGGTTAGGAGTGGAGATCATGGCCTCTATAAAGGAGGAAAGACTTGGAAAGCAAGGAGGACTCAGCTATATAAGGAGAAGTTAATTTTAGAAGTTGGCATGCAATCACAGACAACACGACTGATACACATAATCATACACACACATATACACTCGAAGATTTTGGTAGCAGCTTGTTCGTTTATTCCATCACACTGCTGGGTTTATTTTCGTTTTGAATTTATTTAGTAAATAATTTTTAATTATGTTTAGTGACTAGTTTTATTTCTTCCAGTTAATGAACAAGTAATTCTTTACAAGTTTCTGTTGTGAGGTCTAACTGTTTTAATTCTCAATTGGGTTTAAGTATTTATTCATTCTCTGTTTATTTGTTTCAAAATGAATTGTAACGTATGATTATTATGCTTAGTTAATGTTTGTGGTCAGAACCTTAATTAACATATTTCATTGCTAGTTATAATCGTTGATCCGTAATTGTCATCGGGTTCTAACAAAGTAATAAGCGACACACTGTTTAGGTATTACAAGCATATTCGGTCAGTGTTGCGGGAATGTGTAATCTAAATTAAATGATATTGCTTCAATATACACTGTTTAGAATCGGGTCTCTCTCTTAATGCTTTCAAAACATTAAATCCTACGAGCATCTCAATAGTTATCTTTTGATTAGGAAAATAGTTAATGAGCTTCTCTTGACTATCGAGACAGTAAGGAGAGATTGAGTGTCTGGCGGTTGTCGACAACTATAACCAGTTTATTTGTAGCCACTTGAGTCATCTTTGTATTTATGATTAGTAGTAAACTTATGGATTACGTTTAGTTCATTGATCGAGACTTTTTCATTATTAGAATTAGAATCAAACATCATTCTTTTGTTTTGTTAACATTTAGTCCATAGTTGAAAAAGGCGTGCGCTTCTTGCGCCTGAGGCGCAATGCGCAAGGAGTCAAGGGTTCATCGACTGATTTCGTGGATTCCAGGCAGTGAGCGACTTTTTTCGATTTTCATAGACTTTTGCAACTTTTTCGAAGTCAAAAGTCGACAAAAAAAGTGACGGAGGCGCTTGACAAACAATTTAGACTAGGATTTGGGTTTTTTTACAACACGATGCAATAGGATACGGGGAATAAAAGACCTCTAACCTGACAAAGATGAAGACGAAGACACCACTTCATCGCTTACTACTATTCAACTTCGACGAAGAGTGAAGACATGACTCTGACGAAGACAAAGTCTGAACCTGAGTCACCTGACGAAGACGAAGTCTGTCTGATGAAGACGAAGTCTAACAAAGACGAAGACTTCGACGAAGACATCGAAGACAAATTCGACGACTTTCTTCCAGATTTCATCTTCAGTTCCAAATTTCTTCTAGGTTTCGACTTCTTTTGTTCTTCCGTCTTCACACTTCGTCTGTTCTTTCACACTTCTTCCGGTTCGTTTTTTGTTTTTATGTTTGGGGATACTGTTTAACAATTCTACAATTTAACATTTTTTTTTGTTTGGTTATTGTGATGTTACTGTTTAAGTTTAACAGTTTCACAATTTAACAATTTGTTTTGATTTTTTAACTTTCACACTTTCTTTTCTTAAAAAGATTATTATCTTCCAGTTTTTTTTTTTTTTTTGGGCTGATAGCCTTATACTGACTTCTAATTTTTATTTTTGGGCTGATACTGTTTCTTTAAAAATTATTATCTTTCAATTTTTTTCACTTTCACACTTAATGTTTCTTAAAAAAATTATTATCTTTACTGTGGATTGCTAATTTTTTTTTCCACAATTCTTATAACTAGAAATGATGATATTTATGTTATTAATATTATATATATATATATATATATATATATATATATATATTTATTTATTTATTTTTTTCCGTAATATTTATTCAGTGAGCGCCTTTTTGCGCTTTTTTTGCGCCTCACTTCTCGTCTCAAATTTTGACCTCTCGCCTTCCGCATTTTTCAACTATGATTTAGTCATTTAATTTCAGCTTTTAATTAAGTCATTGTTGCTAATTAGTTAGATTAAAAACCACAATCTTTATCTTAAATTGTTTTGTTAAAATTCTTAGAAGAAGTGAATTTGACGTTCCCTATGGATACGCTCCCTACTACCCTATACTCGTTATAAGGAAAATAATAAATTATTTTGACGGTTTGACACCCGTCAATCACACATCCACATTTGTGCAGGCAATCATCCAAGGGAGGATTAGAAACTACACTTAATGCAACTGCACACACTTTGGAGGGGTGCGAGCGGGTTGTTGGAGTGGGGTTAAATTAGGGAACTCTGATTAAGAAGATCCCTCCTGGCCTGTTCCACCGGAACCTATAGCAGCCCAGGAGCCAAGCCATTGGGTGTGGACAACACCAAGGAAGATGCGGCATTAAGGGTTTGCAACACCAGAAGCCATAATGGTGCCGCGGGGGGTAGGTGTTAGGTTTGCAAATTGTGTATACAAAGGAACTAAGGGAATTCTTTTTTTTTTAATAGGTAAGTATTGTCCTTTGTTCAGGGATTGGAACCATGAACCTCTAGAAACTTGAGGGGATTCATAATCTGATTTACTCCTAAAGGGTGGCCCCACTAGGGCCTTGTTAGGTAGATACATGTTGGGGGGTTCTCCAGTTGCGGCCCTTCTGCCTGGAATATAGAAATGGGAATAGCTCAGATTGTGATAACATGATGCTTATCAATTAAACAAAATGATGTTATGCACCCAAAAGATACTAAACTTTCGCAGTCAACACTTATACTACAGAAAAGAGCCTCAGATGAGATACATCGCCAGATTGGTTTTGTTCACCAGGAAGAGATTCAACGAAATAGTTAAAGATAAAACAAAATTAAGAACAATATATCGAAGACAGACTGGACTGCAGGACAGAAGGTCAAAAGATTATATATGAACAACTACGATGAATATGGAGCAGTATCAGCGAGTACAATTGCATCATTCTTAGGCGATTTCAATTGAGCTTGTGGAGGCAATGCAAATAAGAAAATCTACCTGATTATAGTTCAGGAGATCAAAATCTTCATTCTAGTAAAGCAAGCACATCCTAGTACTTAACATTTAAATGACGATGTTAATTTACATTTTTGAGCAAACCCAATAGAGATAGACATAGGCCCCATAATCTCAGATCAAAAATTGTAAACACTCAAATTTGTAGCTAAAAACACATAAATAATGGTGGAAGCTAAGTACCAACCTTCATTGTCAGAATTGAGGGTGGATCCATGTGGGAGGATATGATGAAAATTGATTTTTCTGGGAGGAAGAGCATTTTGGAAGAAAGGTAGTGATGCTCCCATCATCCAAATGGTATATGCCTGAATCATGATACTGATCTTTCCCAAAAGAGAAGTAAATTAAATTCCCACTTATTAATCCTTGCAATCCACGATCATCAGATAGAGACACCGAGAAACTATTATGACCCAAGAACAACACACGATCATCCCCCAAATTAGGTACATAAACCCACTTCTTCCTACCAAAATCAAACTTATAAACATCAAATGCGACTGTAGATTCCTTCTTCTTCTTCTTCTTCGTTTTCTCTCCATCGCAATCAACATCAGAATCACGACTACATCTAACAACCAACAATAAATCTCCATTAGATTCCACCAAGTGATAGCTTTTATGGGACCCAACTCTCAACTGAATTTGGTGTTCATTCATGGTGGGCTGTAGTTTAGGAGGCAATGAGTTATAAACTTCACGCCGCATATTCATTGAATTAGGGCTTGAATATCCCAAGATTCGAGATTTCCAAAATATGTCGGCGAATAGAAGAGTTGGTCGTTGCTAAAATATATGAAATCATCATTTGTTCGTCGTCTTCCACCGTCATTCAATGAAGTCCAAGCAGTGTCCCGGTGCCCTGCAGCAGACAAATCTCAAACCGAGCCCTAATCTTGCCATCGGCAAAACAGTCCTCGTTGTAAGCTAAACTACCATCCTCGCCAGTTAGAGGTGGCGGCGACAAAACAAGCTTATGTATTACATTCTCGGTCACCCATTCTGGGCTGGACGGGCGACATATTCCCAACAAAGTTGTACTCAGAATCCACATCTTGAACTTCGGTTGTGGCGTTAGTTGAGATTATGTTTTGGCGATGAACTTGATATACAATTCGGAAGGATTCGATCGGAGGAAGGGGAATAAATGTGTGAGAGAAGTTAATAGGGTTCCCCAATGGATTGAATAAGAAGAGTTTGCAAGTACGTTGGTTTACGAATGTTTGCCAGCCATAAGAGGGGGATCCAAGACAAAGTGCAAACCCATCGGGACAAAAGTGTTGCCTTCTCCACGGAATCTCAAAATTTTTCTTAATTTTTAGTACCTTTTTTTCCGCGACGCTAAAGAAGTGATAATGTTCGTGATCGTGCTGGGAGTCATTGTCACCATCGGAGTCGCCAACCGATCTGGAGGCGGCATCGACCATGGAGGTGAAGGCGATTGCAACTGCGGCGGCGGTAAGCGGTGCGGCGGCTACATTACGAAAAATTGCGCGGCAGAGTCAACGGAGAGCAGCCAAATCTTGCCGCCCCAGTTGAAGAAAGGCTCCGTACCCACCACCGCATACCCACTTGCCCCATCTCTCTCTGCTACGTTAGGGTTTTTCTCTCTACTACGGAAAATTTGCGCAGCAGAGTCAACGGAGTTGCTAATTCAGCTTTCTGCGAAGTAAAATAGTGGGGTGTAATAGGGCACGCTTAACAGAGCACCCGTTTTTTTTTTCCAATTTTGCCCTCAGCTATTTAATACTCCATAATTTATTATTTCCTCCGTCCCTAAATTATCGTCCTCCTTTCCTTTTTCGTCCGTCCTAAAATAATTGTCCACTTAGAAACTTACCTTTTTAGAACATCACTTTTACCACTTTACCCTTACTTTTTCACCCTACTTTAATTATGAGCCACATACACATGGATTTTAAAGGAAACTACACATTAAACCAATATTAATAATCCAATCAAATAAGTTTTCTTAAACGGTGCGCCGGGTCAACCAGGACAATAAATTAGGTACGGAGGGAGTAATAACTAGAGATTTCCGTGCGTCGCACGGTTTGTATATTGGTATAAAATTATATACTCAATTAAAGTTGAAGAATATACAATTAAAAAATTTAATATGAAAAAATATAAAAAATTAATAAAAAGAAAAATTAAAGATAGATCACATAAATTTGAAAAATTAATTATAAATTTATTTAGATGTATTACATTATTCAGAAATGGAGGATTAGATGAAATTCAACCATCTTCGTCATTCGTTAAGTCAACAATTGATAATAGACATGTGCCTCTAATTGACAAAATTTGATAAAGATAATAGTTTCCGATATTTCGTACTAATGTAGTAGCTATAAAAAAACGTTAGTTATTGAAAATATGAACATATAAAAATACATTTTATATCTTCACATTCTATTCCTTCTTCATACTTTGTTGTTGTTCTTCTTCATTTTGTGTTTGTGTGTATGATTCAAAATATATTTACTCTTGTGTTTATGCTACTGTGTATATACTGTTTTGATGAAAGGTCTAAATAGAAATTTGTTTCTTTTTAAATACCATTTTTGAAACTCAATGCTCAATGTATCATTTGTAAATTGTGATGCATCGACTTAGATGTGGATGTAGGTAAGATGCATTAATTTTGAATCATGTGATGATTGTGTATATGAAAGAAGAGAGATGAAGGTTTGGTACATTATGATTTAAGGTGTGATGCAAAAATTAGATTATGTGATTTAAATTGATGAATTGATTAAGTGATCCGTAGCGCGCCTTCGGTTCATTAAGAGTCGTAGTCTTTTCGCTCTAAAAGTGTCTTTTTTAGTTAAAAAAACATAAAAAACTGTAGCGGTTGAAAATTTTATATAGTGGACGGACCTGAATTTCTCCCTAAAACAAACAACAACAAAATATACTCAAAATACTCAAAAATTCACGTTACCGAAATTTCTCAATTGATTTCATCCAAATTATTATTACTTTAATTAACAATAAATATTACTCCAATTATAACCAATCTGACCTAAAAAAATTTCAAGCACTTGTCATATAGATAAAGAGCTTTTCACTCTCTAACCTAAAAACTCCACCCCCACTCACTCAAACCTATATACACATCGCCTCACTCTTACTCAATTAAGTCGTCTAAAATGTCACATTTTCTTATTTTTATAACATTAAACCTAGGAACTCTGGTGAACATATGATTCTTCATCTTTAAACCCTTCATTTCAAAAATTCATCCGCCGACTTTCCCCAACCATAATAGAATCAGATCAAACCATTTCGTAGCAAGATGCGTTAGAATTTTTTTTATAAAGTATTCACCTTTGTATTTCATTTTTTAAAAAATCTTAGAGTTTAATTTTACTTAGTGAACTGAAAAAAAAAAGTTTATAATAAGATCCAAGTATTTATGCTTCTTTTCTATAATTATTTTTTTAAATACGGTTTAAATAAGTCGATACTTTTTTATATTTTCAGTATTTAACGTTATACTCGATTTTTTATATTTTGAGCATAGAAAAAATATAGATTTCGAATTTTTAGATTTGTAGTTTGAAGATCTATTTTTAAAAAAAATTTATAATTAAAATACATTTATTTTAAATCACTTGTATCTATTGTAGTTATTCACTTTAAAATTGGCCTTTTTGTAGTCACTAATTTATTTCTTTTTCGTCTCTACATTTCAAATTCCTTTGATTTAATTAGATTTTATTTATAAATGTTCATTATTCTGATTTGATAAAACCATAAATTGAGAAATTTGTAGTCACAGTGCATATTAATAAATAAATATCAATATATATCGGTTACCAATAAATCTAATGCGTCCAAAATCTTCTGGATGCACTGGATCTGTCAAAACTGGATATCTGGCTTTCAACGTATCCGCTAAGCTCCAAAGCCCAACTCTGCAATCAGATAGAACAACCTGTAAACTAGGCATGGGTACTCCCTGCAAAGGCCCTCCGGCGTAAGAATTAATCCAAGACTAGCAAACGTGTATACAATTCAGCAGAGTTTTGGCTAGAGAGTAAAAATCACGTACCTTCCCTCTTCATTTCGAGGGGCTTTTATAGTTGCCGAAGGGTATAACTGTTCATAACTGCCCACTAATAATCATGAAATTAATGGCGGGCATATTAACTGCCCCATTAACTGTCCCATTAACCACAACGGTCAAGTGGATGATTTCCCGGACATAACCCTCCTCAACTGACAATAACTCTTAAATCTTCAAGCATAATACCTCATGCTCGTAACATGCTCCTGCTCGTTGGTTAAGCCCCCAGCTCGCTGACATCTCTTGCTCGCTAAAGGTAGAGAACTTGCTCGCAATGTATAAGAACCCCTTAACTTTATCTTCACAGCTTTGACTTTAGGATGCTCGTTTGACTGAGTTGTGTTCATGTGTCGGGCATGTGACTTGTGGCTTGGGCCTATTGGGCCGGGCAGCTCAGTAGCCCCCTACTCCTTGTCCGCCGAGTATTCATGCTCGGGGCGAGGAGAAAGACTCAAGTTTCATAAACATCTCACCATGCATAGGTGAATCATTTCTAAAGCGTGAATCAAATTATTCCCGATCAACAACTGAAACAGGTGGTTGCCCAAAGGGTTTTTAGAGAACCGTTTTTCTCTTGAAAAGCCTAGCCGTCAACCGCCGTCCCTACGAAGAGACATATCCGTTTCCCAACAAGGCATTTAATGTCACCTCGAAGATGGAGCCTCGAAACGCGAACCCTAATAATGGGTAACCGCCAAACGCCGGTTCCCCCATGTATAAAACGGACGCCCCCGCCCCCCTCATTTCAAACTTTACCACATTCAAATCTTCAAAGCTCGAGAAAAAATGGATTTTCGCATTTGCAAGCAGCAACAAGGCTAGCATCAAGATCCAGTCTTCAACAGCTTTCCAAAATCCGAAACTAGCACCCTTCAACGAAGAGCATGTACTTTCTCATACCCCCATTTCTGTTTTTCTTCCTTGTTTCCATTGTTTTGACCCCAGATTAGGGCTCCTCTGCCACACTCAAACTTTATACTCACAATGCAAACTATTAAGAACATAGATTCATAGGTTCCGATCCCCTCAATTCACCTTGCCTTCTTTTCTATCATCCGACTACTTCACACCAAACCAATGGAATCGAGGAAAATTTGATCGGCGCCCTTTCACCGATCTCTTGACCAGCTCTTACCATAGGTTTTTAACTTAATTTATGCTTGCCTGACCACCCCAAACAAGGTTTAACTTGCGTTCATCGATTCCTTTTTACTGTAGGATGTCTAGCGAAGATACCCAATCAAAAATCGAAGGTCGGAGCTACGACCATGGTGCACCAAAAAAAAATCCACCATCCTCGAGTTCAAGCTCCGAAGAAAGTGAGCAGGAAGAAGTCACTCTGATTCTGCGCAGACGAAAAACCCAACAGTCAACCGAGCAAGAGACGAGTAGCAGCCATCAACACCCTTCTGAAAATGAGCAAGCAGGAAGCCTTCCTAGTACGAGCAATCACCAACCCGGGAAAAACCCAAGTTTTTCTACCCACATCGCTCCACATATCCCACCCTCAATTAAATGGGACGACCTGACTTCTGAAGATGAAGTCAGTGCTTGGTTTTATTCTCTAGGAATGGATCCCAAACATTACCGAGTCCGCGCCTTCAACCTTGAC
Organism: Codonopsis lanceolata; assembly: GCA_013146195.2. Taxonomy (NCBI): domain Eukaryota; kingdom Viridiplantae; phylum Streptophyta; class Magnoliopsida; order Asterales; family Campanulaceae; genus Codonopsis; species Codonopsis lanceolata. Next base: position 2,795 of record JABEVN020003764.1, on the reverse strand, counting down.
ATCGACAAGAAAGGACATAACTTCGAGGGTGATAATATGGTTTTTTATTTTGACTTTTTCCTGGTTGGACTTCGTCTTCCCCTTGACCCCTTCGTTGTAGAATTCTTAAACGAGTCCAATACCCTTCCATGCGACCTAACCCTGACAACAGTAAGATTCCTGATGGCCTTCATAGTAGCCTGCAGATTGCTCGGGTTCGAACCCGACATGACCTTATTTAGAAAATTCTTTCTTTTTTCTTTAGACAAAAAGTCTAGGCGTATCACAGGTCGCTCCAACCTGAACTATTTCAAGCTTCTCAACGAGGGCCCGAACAAAGTAGATGGCTGGGATTCGAAAGCCCTTCTTGTTGAATCAAGCGTCGGCTGGCTGATCGATGTTTTATTTTATCTATTTCCTTGCAAGTGGACAAGACTATTCTAGAATAGACTCGGAAGCAAGGGTCGAACCCACAGAGACAAGTGATCACGAACAGTGCGATTATAGATAGCAAATTATTAACCTAAAGGGGGGGGGTTTTATGTTTAATTCTACTCTAATCTACTAGTTATAGATGTTTAACTAATTAGACAGTAATAATATATGAAGATCTTATGGTGAGTGGAAATCTAGGATTACGGGTTTCACTTATATCTCCTTTATGTTCAATTCATAATAATGTCATTCAATGTCTTGGGTTCGTTCACTAAAAATAGATATAGTCTCTGTTGAACAATTGGTTCGGCCTCCATCCCATAAAAATTCACCCATTCCATATCCTAAGCACTAGGAACTGTAATCTAGTCGTCACCTAGATTTATGATCTATCTGTCACCTAGATCATGTAAGAACATGGTCCTAACTTATCACTCTGCATCGATAGGTCCAATTTATTGTGTTGGTGAGCCGATGTACGACATATGCACTTGGTCATGCGGTTATCCGCACCTCTAAGCCTTTATTATTTGCGATTACATTCATTTGTTCAAAGCAAAAAATATAGGGATTGATAAACAACACAATCAACAAGCATTGAATAGACATATATATATATGAATCAAAACATAAATTCGATACAAGTTACCTCCCACCTCCTAGATTAGGGATGATTTAGTTCATCATAGGCGATGAACAGAGCACATGAAGATGATGGGAGACATGATTTGATCTTCAATACTTGAAATTACAAAACCTAACTATGTTATACAATCTAAAACTACCTAAAATCTATGTAAAGAGAGCTTCGGCCGTCCTCCTTATGCTTAGGCTCGGCATCGACTTCTATATATACTCGGGAGTTGTGATTGGATCGAATGACGTGTGAAAATCCGAAAATTGAGCATTCGCCTACCTTGCTGCGGTCGCTTAAAGGTTTGGATACTCGTACCGTCGCAAGGAATTCTCTCCGATGTGGGTGTTGCTTTGGACTCTTTGATTGAGCGACTTCGGGGGGCCTATATCGCCTACCTTGCGGTCGCAGGTGGGTGAGGCACCTGCGTCCCATAAGGTGTCCAGATTCGACAGTTTCCTTGTTTCTTCAATTTTCCTCTTTTGCCTTTTCTTGTAATTTGCACTTAAAACCCTGGAGTTTCGCGTATTTTCACACAATAATCCTGAAACTTACAAAACTCACAAAAACATATATTAGTACTCAAAAGACTCGTGAAATAGCATAATTTAAGTCATAGAAGTATATAAAATCGACGTATAAAATACATCGATCAAATACCCAAACTTGAACTTTGCTCCACGAGTAAACAAATAAACTTATAAATACAAAAGCATATAAAAACAAAAATTAAATCTTTTTTGTGAGGGTGACACTATTTACACTCATCTATAAACCCACAAATTCAAGGAGACTCTTTCAGAGTGACTCGACTCTAGCATGCGAATAAATACAAAAACAAATAAATACAAAAGCGGAATAAAATTAATATAAAAATAAAACATAAAATCTTTTTGGCTTCATCTCAAGTTATAAGTGTATGGCATGCATGTAATCTCGGTTTGGTGCTCACCACATATATGCGAGGCTTAGTCATATAAAACCAACTAGTCTTTTCTTAACTGCTACTACTTTTAATTTCTCCGTGTGTGTGTGATCACCGGTCTTAAAGAATATCTTAACTAAAACAGTTTTATTGAGCTAAACACCACATTCATATGAAAATCAAAGTTTAATAGAAAATCATGCATTAAGAAGTATGAGATCTACCATCAAACACGTCGATTCACAGACGAGAAAGGTCCCAAGGATTCAAAAGATTATACATCCATCCCATGCACTTCTATGTATGACATACAATGCTCTCTATCCCAATGACTTGTAATAGCTAAGATTATGCTAACACGTGAGAGCTTTAAGGTGAATAATAATGATTATGAAGTGTGTGATCAATTTCATGTTACTCACTTGACGATAAAAACAACATAAGCATTGGCAAGAAGATCATTAGGACTTTATAAGCTTGTAATGTAAGGCCAAGGTGTTGGGGGATTTGATGGAAAGGAATTGGAATTCAAAGTGAGAGAGTAAGACTACCCTTTATCCCTCATACTTCCAAGCAAAGGAAGTTTTCCCTATTTAGGCTAGGACACCGCAAAGACCAAAGTGGAGGGTGCTTTGTGTTACTTTTCACTTTTCTTCTTCCCCCAAACTTGTTTTTGGGCAATATATTCTTCTAAAAATATCATCATTCTAATCGGCAGAATTTTTCTAACATATTTTCTCTTGAAAGCTATGCTTCCATTTGAATCTTTGTTTACCTCTTCTTCTTAGTTTCATTTTTTCGTCGACACATGATTTTTTTTTT
>JABEVN020003763.1:0-16982 GCA_013146195.2 Codonopsis lanceolata | reverse complement strand
GAAACCTTTGCACTGTAGCCCGTATTGAGTCTATCCGATCTACTTCGGCTATTGCTTGTTTCCTTGACATTACTCTTCAGCAAATGGATGTGAAGAGTGCGTTTTTGAATGGGATTCTTGAGGAAGAAGTTTTTGTGGAACAGCCAAAAGGGTTTGAGGACCCCCATAAACCCAATCATGTGTTTAAATTGAAAAAGGCTTTGTATGGTCTCAAACAAGCTCCTAGAGCTTGGTATGGTAGGCTTACAGATCACCTTTTACAAAGTGGGTTTAAAAGGGGAGAGGTGGATAAAACATTGTTCATTCAAAAACAAGATAAACATATTTTGATTGCTCAAATTATGTTGATGACATCGTGTTTGGATCCACCTCCAAATCCTTGAAAAAAATTTGTGCATTGTATGACATCCACATTTGAAATGAGCATGGTAGGTGAATTGACATATTTCTTAGGCATTCAGATCAAACAATCACATGAAGGGATGTTCATTTCTCAAGCCAAGTACTCTCTAAACTTGGTGAAGAAATTCGATCTTGAGAATGGCAAACATAAAAAAACCCCTATGGGTACATCCAATAAACTTAACAAAGATGAAAAATCAGAAAGTGTTGACCCTACCTTGTATAGAAGTATGATGGGAGTTTCTTTGTATTTAGCGCCACTCGTCCGAGATATCATGTATAGTGTGTGTTGTGTGCAGGTATCAAGCAAACCCCAATTTCTCACTAAAAGCTGTCAAAGAATCATTCGATATGTTGGTGAGACCTTTGGCATGGGTTTGTGGTATACTAAGCACAAACACCAATCTGTTTCAGGTTCGATGATCTTGGGGGTTGGCGAGTATTGATGATATGAGAAGTACATACGGAGGATGTTTTTATCTAGAAACAATCGATTTCTTGGTTTAGCAAGAAACAAAATTGTGTGGCTCTATCAGCAGTGAATCCGAATATATAGGCTGGCGTAGTGCATGTACACAACTTTTGTGGATGAAACAGATTCAAGATTATGGATTGCATAGTGACATCTTAACTATGTATTGTGACAACACAAGTGCTATAAGCATAGCTAAAAATCCTGTTCAACACTTAAGAACAAAGCACATAGATATAAGACACCATTTTATTAGAGACTTAGTTGAACAAGGCATTGTGTGCATTGAACATGTTGGTACAGATAACCAATTGGCTGATATCTTTACTAAAAGTCTAGATTTTGAGAGATTCATCAATCTTAGGAAATCTCTCGGTATGTGTGCCATGTAATCACTCACATAAAAAAAAATATTAGGCATACTGCATTGTTGTCTAGGAGGGCACACTAGATCAAATCTGTTTGTATTAAGTACCTTTGAGCATGTGTAAAGATTCATTCAAAATTACTGTGTGATTCTATTGTCAAATTTCTTCTCACCTTCTCCCAAGAATGTTGTTGTTGTGTTTGAGAGAAAAACTCTCTTTTAAACCACAAAGGAAAGAGCTACCTTTCAAAAGTTTAGGATGCGGCAATTTGTCAATGTACCATACAGTTTCGACTTGCATGGGTTGATCTTGACTAAATTGACTCCTCTGATTTGAGAAAGTGTGAAAGCTACCTAACGGAAAAGAGCTACCTATGAACAAGGTTGTGGCTTCTTTCTTTTGGGACTATGGAATTTCGAATTTCATGGGTTGATCAAATGCAAAGTTGCTACCCTTGGTAAATAGTGTGAAAGGTTCCTAGTGGTGTTTTTAGCTTGAAATAAAGTAAAGCTAGGTTTATAGGGAAATAAAGTACCTATAATGTTTCTGGGAGTAATTGTGTTATTTGGTGAAAGAAAAATTGTAAATTCAAACATAAAATCACAGATTTTTGGTGAATGTGATTTCCATTGTTGCAACATTGGGAGCTAATCGATTGATCTAGACCTATCACTTGTGTGTATATGCATTCTTTCGATTGTTTTCCTTTTGCATATGTTAGACATCTTGATTAGGACATATAGGTGCATGATATCGGCCTTCTTAATGTACGTCCTTCAAGTTTAATGCTGTTTTGATTCTTGTTCTTAAAGTCATGATTTTATGTGGTATGTCTACACTTCTGTGTTGTTTCTTCATGATCAGAAGGCGGGGCGAGTATCGTGTTTATATATCTTGTAGAGTCTCAACTCTGGTTAAGTATGTTTTTGTGTATTCCCAAAATTTCTGATCAATTAAAAGAATGTGTTTTTGAAATCAGATTGTGACTCTAATTGTTCTCATAACTCTCATGTCTCAAACAGCAAACTCATGTCTCCTTTTATCAGGTTGGTTAGCTTGTACAGTTTGAATTTTGAATGCCTGGTAATGTGTGCGACGGTTCATTATTCTGCATTAATTACCAACGACTAATTGCAATTAGTGGCAGGTTTAGTGAGTCTCTCTTGCAGGAACGTACACCATTGTTCACAGCAAATCTCTTCAAAATTTTCCGGCGACTTTGTCTGGTCTCAGTTCGTTTCTCAAAAGCCCCAAATTTTCGAGGTCTAATGTCACAACAACGAAGACATCAGTAAGCCCCAATTTCTCTGCGGCAGATGATCTGTCGAAGGCCATGGTTGCCTATCAACCAGTCCCTGAACCTCTCACGATAATTCTCCCAGGTGAAAAAGGAAACGCTATTGATGTAGAAAATCCTGGCGACTTGTCCGGTTTTTCCTCCATCGGCAACCCTAGCACTCGGCGGTCCAAACGTCAACGAGGAATTCCGGCCAACTATGATGATCCCTCCCCTGCCGATGTTCAAGCTGCGAAGAAAAATAAGGTTGAAGCTGGATTCTTCAAGGAACCAGTCATTCTTGCAAGCGACTCTGATGATGAGGATTTCGTTCCTCCAGCAGGTTCAATTCCCCCTACTCATGAGGCTTCTATGTCACCGACATCTCCACCTTCTTCTCCAGTTCATGAACCAGTTGAAGATGAAGATTATCCTATTCCATCTCCAAGGTTAGTCTTCCCTTCTGAATCTCCTCCCCCTCGACGGCCATCATCAAAGGTTGCACAATCCGTCATTGATGATGAAGTTGTACGAAATTTAATTAGATTGCGCCAGGCTCGTGCCTCTTCATCAGGTCCTTCAACCTCCGCTCCTCCTCCGACCGCACCTAGTCCATCGACTTCCTCGACTTGGCGACGTTCGGCCGGAACTATGCTACTCCGAAAGGTACCCCTGCTATTAGTGAAGAATCTGATGAGTCTCCGGTTCGATCTTCAAGGAGACGCTCTGTACCTCTCAATGTTGCACCTATTGTTGCAACATCCAGAAAAATGAAACCCCTTGGTACTCCCTTCTCTTCTTCATTTATTTCTAAAACTGCTTCTCGTAGGTATAACATTTCGAGAAATATCATTGATGAACGGAATGTTCTGGATTCTATGTTGGATACCTATAATCTGTCTGCTTATTTCTCTGCTCGAAATCTTTTGAAAACCTTGTCTCTTGCTGCCCCATATCTTCGTGAACTAATTCATGAGTTTTATGCCAACATTGAAAAGAGAATTTCTGATTCTGTTGATTCTAGCTTTGAAAAAGTGTTTGTGAGAGGTCGATGGTATTCATTTTCCCCCACAGTCATAAATTCCATGCTTGGTACTCATCCCTCTGGTATTCTTGATTTCAATGTCGACCTAAATTTGTGTATTGGTGAACTATCGGGTGGTAGAATTTTATTGTGGCCAGCCAAGGGTATTCCTGTTAGTACTTCTCAGTTGTCTTCTCTTTATGCCTTTTTGCACAAAATCTGTTGTGCAAATTGGTCTCCGTCCAAAAACACAAATGTTATAACTGAAGAGCATGCTAAAATCTTGTACCTCCTTGGCTCTCAAAAACCACTTGATCTAGGACTGTACGTTCTTAGGAAAATATCATCCATGGCTGAAACGGGTGGTGACAAACGGTCCCTCATATTTCCCTCTCTCATATACAGGATCCTACTCTCTCAAGGGTACAAACCTTCTTCTTCCACTCGTCTCTCGCCTGTCCTTGAGCCTCTCCATTTTTCCTCAAAACTTTTAAAAGGAGAAAGGCTCGTGAATTTGCCTCTCAGTTCAGCTCCAGATACACCTATCACTGATCCTTCTATTCCTTATACTACTGCCTCTCCTTCCGTTCCTGTTTCACCTGTTCCTCCGCATGTTGCAACATCTAATGCAACATTCCCTTTGTTTGCCCCTCCTACAGCTCCTATGTCAGTTCCCTTTGTCAAAGAGCAACTGCGGCTGATACAGGACCAGCTATCTCACATTGCTGCCCATCAAGCCTTTCTCACTACTTTGGCTGCTCATTACTCCTCCTGGCTGGGACACCATTCTGGTCAAATAGGGGGTGAAGCTGCAAATGATGCTCCTGAAACTGCGACCACTGAAGATCCTAAAAGTTGATGGTTGATGATGGTTGATGTAATTCTGAAATTTGTCTCATGTGTAGTGTGATGGTTGTTGGTTGGTTACTTGTCAGTCTGGAACAATTACTTCATTTGGATATTTTTGGAATTGTTGTAATAAGTAGTTGATTTGTGATTGTGTTTTTCAGTCATAACTGTCTTTGTTTCAGGGAGTGTTCATGATTGATTGTCTTGCAGGACTGATGGATTTGACCAAGAATGCTCAAACAAAGGGGGTGATTGTAAGGGTAAATTAGGCATTGCCTAATTTATCTTGTTTTCACTCTCTTGGTCAAAATAGGATTTCAATTGGTATTATTGTGTTAGGATTTAATTAGGATTCTCATATTAGATTTAGGTGATATTTTTGGGTAACTAAATCTTTGCATAAGTATTTAGTTATTAATGGTATCAAATTAGGAAACAAAATCTTGTATAATTTTCTGTCTAATCTGTTTCCTAGTAGGGTTTGTTTGTTGGCCGTGTGTATGCAGGATTCCTTGGTGTCTTGGCTTACAGGTTTTGCAGCCTATATATAGAAGATGAGTCGAGCAGTTGAAGGATGTGCCGTAAGCTTACAAGACTAAAACTGTGCAGAGAGCTTAAGAGAGAAGAACTACAGCCATATTCAGAGAGCTTGGTAGGCAGAGATCTTACAGTTAATTCATAAAGCAGTGCGCGAGAGTTTCGATTAGAAAAACATCCCATACACGAAGATCTTTCTGTAGACTATAAGTCTCACACCTGCTGCTGCTGTTTGAAACTTCAGGAACACGACCTTGTGTATCCTGAAGTTCTGTTTTTGTGCTTTAGCTTGTTTTGTTGTTTTGGTAGTTGTTTTTAGTTTTTCTTCCCACGTTTGTTCTGGTATTTTATGTGGGTTTTGTGATTCTCTAAGATTCTATATCTTGTGAGAATTTTGTGTTAATTGTTAAGGTTCAAAAACAACTTTGTTTTTAATATAGTTTGTTGCCTTGAGGCGAGATCTACAAGTTTGATACTTGTAGATTGTTTTTGTGTGATTTTCTGTCTTCTATAATCTGCTTGATTCAATATCTGAAAACAAAACTTCCGCTGCTATTTTCTGTGATACACTTTCAGTTCACATTGTTACTGTCATTGTTGCAACATTCACTGCAACATTGACAGTAACATCGTTCCATATTGAGATTCCGTGGCATTGCGTTCTTTCAGCAACCTTTTGAAAAGTACAGTGGCCCAAAGGTGTGTTTTGTCAAATTATAAATATATTATAATTAATTAATTATACCATTACAGTAACAAAAAAGAACCTTTGTTACTGCTACCTGCTTATCTTCGTTAATTATATTATTATATAGTGACTAGTTAATTATAATATTATATTATTATATAGTGATTAAGTGATATACCAAATTACCAATACAAATAGCCAAAACTCAAACAAAAGGCAAAGTAAAACTTTGAAACCCTAAAACAGTAAAACCTAAAACAAATCAACAGCTACCTGCCTTCCTTCGTTCCTTCGATAGCTCTACCTACCTACGTTCGTTCCTTCGGCTCTATTAGATTATCTTTTCATTCATTTCAAAATTTCCATGATCCCTTCCCAAACCAAACATGAATCTTTCGATTCATTTGGCTCTCACGCTCAATTACTTCAATTACGTATTACGTATGGTAAATTCATATATCTTTTTTGAATGTAATGAGCCTATCCTCTATTCTCATTCAAAAATCAAATAAAAATATCAAAAGGAATCACTATTATATAATTACATAATACATAATGTAATTTTTGTGTATAGTCACAGTTTGGATTTGGAGGAACTAGGTGAGTAGGTGTCATGGTTCAGGTTCAGCTGCTAAGACTTTTAAAATTATGTGTAATTTCAAAAACATGAAAATCAATCGGAGAGCCCATCTAAGCCCGTGCCCGTTCAATGCCCGTTCACTGATGCCCGTGGGCTTGTCTGACGATCGGGCTTTTAAAATGATGCACTTGCCATATGGGCCTATACGGCATTACGCGCGGGCTTAGGGCCGTACACCCCTCAAGAATGGGGAGGATTTCCCGGAAGTAACCGTCCGTATTCAAGACAACCGTTTCTTTAATAAACGAGCATGGCAAGCCCCTTTCGGCCGCCGCACAGTGTTCGCCGGGTAAGCCCCTGCTGTTGTGACCTTACCTGCCGAGGCTAAGCTGACTCGCGATGTATTATTGGTTGCTGCCCATTTCTCCATGCCTTGAACCTTGGAATACACGTGCTCTGCTCGTGATCGATGAATATGTGTCAGGCACGTGACCTATGTCTTGGGCCTATTGGGCTGGGCAACTCAGTAGCCCCCTATTCCTTGTCTATCGAGTATTTACGCTCGGAACGAGGAGAAGAACTTTGAATCCCTAAGCCAAATTGCTCTTGAAATGTAGCTTTTTGTGAATGCATCGAGTTGCCCACGATTAGATTTATAAGTGGATGCCAACCCAAAAGGTTTTGAAGAGACGAGCCGTTATCCGCCGCCTATTTGCACTCATACGGGCTCGTTTCCCAACGGGCCATTAAATGCTGCCTCGGCTCCCGAGCTCTAATGATGAGTAGCCCCAAACGGCGGTTCCAACCGGTTTAAAAGTGAGAGTTCCCCCACATTTTGAACTTTACTGTTTTAGAGGATTTCAGAACCAGAAAAACTCTTCACCTCTACATTTTAGAGATCACACTGGTGTCGATCCTGCTTGCTCAGTGTTCAATCCAGGACGAAACTTCCAAGATCTTCGGCCTTCACTCCTCTACATCAATAGGCACTTCTTCAATCCCTATTGCAGTTTATGTCCATATTTTTATCATTAAAACCCCAAATTAAGGCTCCCTAATATCACTCTGAACATTCATGTCTCCTGTTAACAAACTAGGACGAGATAATCTGCCCAAAACTTGGCTTTTAATACTCATTTCCTCTGCCCATCTCGTTCCCCTATTCACTAAACTTATGCCACCAATATAGAGGAATCGAGGAATACCTAACCGGTGCCCTGTTCACCGATTTTAGGATAAACTCTTGCCATGGGTTTTACTTGATATGTTTTTGCCTAACTACCCGAACAAGATTTAACGTGTATTCCTCGATTCCTGTTTCCTGTAGGATGTCCAGCAACGAAACCCACTCAGAAATCGAGGGCCGTAGCTACGACCATGGTGCTTCTACTGAAACCGAGGAGAGCTCAGAATCCTCTAGCTCCGAAGAGAGCGAGCTGGAAGAACCTTCTCTAATTCGCCGAAAACGGAAGCCCCAATACCTTGAAGAACGACCAGAGACGAGCAAAACATCCCAGAAGAAAATGAACAATTTGAAGATAATCCTCCTTGCTCGAGCAACCAGCGAGCTGAACAAGACAAAAATTCCTCTAAAGGCAAGCGAATTATCCCCAATGGCTCTTCCTCGCTCAAATGGGACGACCTGACCTGTGAAGACGATGTTGGTGCCTGGTTTTATTCCTTGGGTATGGACCCCAAGAACTACCGGGTACGAGCTTTTGAACTGGATATCAATGAGAATGGACACAACTACCAAGGGGACTAGATGGTATTTTACTTCGACTTCTTCGTTGTTGGACTTCATCATCCTTTAGACCCATTCATAGTAGAGTTTCTGAATATGACAAACTCCCTCCCATACCACCTGACCCTTACAACAGTAAGGTTTCTGGTCGCATACACCGTTGCATGTAGGCTGCTCGGGTTCGAACCCGAGATGACCTTGTTTAGGAAATTTTTCCAATTTTCCTTAGATAAAAAATCTGGACGTATCACAGGGCGCTTAAACCCTAATTACTTCAAACTTTTGAATGATGGCCCTAATAAAGTAGATTCCTGGGACGGGAAAGCCATGTTAGTTGAATCAAGAATAGCCTGGCCGTTTGCTCCTTACCTACACGACTTCGGGCTCCCCGACTATGACAAGACTGCCTTCCGAGTTGGTGAACCCCAAATAGCCACGGCCTTCAGATCGCTGCTCGGAGTGAAAGATGGACGGGATGGGCGAGCTGGACAAGACTGGGTACTCGACTGGCGGGTCCTTACGTCTGATTAAACTCTTCTTCGTCTGACCGAGATCATAAGTTGGCCTGTGGATGGAGCCGAGCCCCGAGTTACCATCGAAGCCGAAGAATCACATCCCTACTGGGGGAAATGCCATGGATGGAAATTTCCCAGTGAGTGCCTTGACTGTGCACAAACAGGAACCAATTGCACACCCGCCTTTTCGATTACCGGTCTGACATTAAACTCTGCTCTTGATTTATAACTTGTAAACCCATTATTTGCTGACAGTTTTTTTTTTTTTTTTTTTTATCTTTGCCCGTTGTACTTGCAGATATGAGGCAATTAAATGATGCGAACAAGTTCCTTCAGGCCGCCAAGAAAGGAGCGACCAAAAGAGGCAAACAACTTTCCACTCAGACTCCTGCCGCTCTTCCAACTATTCCGGCCACCACCACCGGACGAGGTACAAAACGGAATCAACCAGAGCCGAGCCAAACTATCACCCTTGCACCCACATTGCCCACTGTCCAGAGAGCTGACCCCACTACTGCAATCACCCATCCTGTGACCAATGCAGCAACCCCAAGCAAAATCCCCCCCAAAGAAAAAAGGAGCAAGCACCGAGCAGAGAAAGTCGTGCTAGGAGATGCTAGCCCGCCAACTCCCTCATGGTATAAAGACAACTTCTTCATGCCTGAGGATCGGGAAAAAGCTGGAGCCCTTATCGCCGAGCTAGCCAAACGTGCCCGACCTGGATAAAATCAACATCTTTAAACGCAGTGGTTACCCTGGTACTGTGGGGCTGGGCCTAGTGAGAAGGCTGCGACATGGCGGGGTTCGGAAGAAAAGTGCCGAGCACGCAAGCTCGGTACTGATTGGCGAAATGGGGATGTGCCTGACTGAGGTAACTATCTCTGATCTTGTGATCCGTTTCTTTTTATTATATCATAAATACTGACTATGTCATGATTTGCAGATAACCACGAAAACTGAGCTGATGTATGACCGACTTATTGACAACGTCAACTCAAATGCTGCAATGGTGAAAGACAAGAACCAGCTGGAGGAGACTGTAAACACTCTTCGGGCCGAGCTCAAAGCGACCGAGGAGACTCTCACTGCTAAAGTGACTGAGCTCTCCAAGGTCGAAGAAGAAAAGAAAACCTTGGAAACCCACCTGGATTTTTCCAAAAAATCTGAAGAGACAGTCCTGAAGAACATCTCATTGGTCCGGAAAGAGCTCCGAGCTTCCCAAACACAGCTGGAAGAAGCCAAGGCCGCTGCTGCCGAGCAAGAAAGAAAACTAAGGGAAGAGCTAGCTCGTCCCGACGAAGGGCAAAAACAAACCATTATCGACAATTACAAAAATTCTGAAGACTTTGCTTCTTGCATCAAGAATAAAGCCTACCTTTTCTTCCTCCAAGGGGTGCACCAAGTGCTGAGGCAAATATCGTGCAGCGGCCTAGAGATCCGACCAGAGTTGCTCGTAGAATGGGGCACCAACCCGCCCTTTTGCCCCTCAGCTCGTCCTGGCCATGCCCTTGTTCCATACACTGAAGACGAGTTTGAGTCTCTCACCGAAGCCGATGCAGAAAAAGGACTATCTCCCTGGACCCCCTCCCCCTGCTGCCCAAGTCACAATAAGAGAGCTAATGACACAAATCTGGACGACTCAAGCTCAGGAAACAGAAGCCACTACTGGCCCAGCCAACGAAGAAGATGTAATCATATCCTTGAAGCCAATCCCGAGGAAACAACAACCACCAATCAAGCAGCCACCTCAACTATTCCCCCTGATGCCTAAAACTTTCTGGCCTACGCGCCACAGTACTTTGTAAAAACAATTTGTACTCTGTCCCTCTAGCCGTTAAACAATTTATTTTTCTGGTTGTGTAATATTATTTTTTGCTTTTGACTTCATTGCTCATATTCTGTTTGTTTGTGTTCTCATAGATACCTCTACTGTTTCAAAAACGACCCATCTTTTAACTCGAGCGATCTTAATTACTCCGAGTTCGCTGAAATTATAAATGTAAAGCCTTTGAAAACCTTCACCCGAGCTACGATAGCTCGCACTTAACTTAGGGCAACAAAAAATGCGTAGAACACCAACCCTTCTTCACGAGCAGAGACAACCTCGTGTTCGTGAAAAGAGAATAATCAAGATGATAACGTTCAAAACAACTAGGTCGAACGCCAACCCCTTTTCACGAGCAGAGATACCCTGTACTCGTGAAGGAGAATAATCGAGAACATTAAATCACTCGAACAAAATACTTAACCTCAAACAATGTACTTACAACACAAGTAAAAGGTAAAGATGAAATGTTATAAAAATTATAAACATACTTTTTTTAAGTGGACTTTTCAAGTAAAGCATTCCAAAATATTATAGTGAACTCTCTGATCGAAACATTAGGAGTATATATATATATATATATATATATATATATATATATATATATATAAGTTATTCTTTCATTTTTAAGTCGTCCTAAAGGTTGAATACTTTAATGATTAACTCTATATTCATATATATAAGCTTGGAAAATACACACTGCTCTAATATTTAAAATATAGTCAATTAATTATTTTTTAATACATGTGCATGAGCATTTTTCCAAAGAATGTCTAAGGTCGAGCAAGTGGTAGGATTATGTTATTGCTCATTTTTTCATCCTAAAATAATTATTAATATTTCTGTAGAATATGCCTCCTAAATGGCAATTTGATTTTCTATCCAATGAGGTATAACCTTTTATTTATTTTTATTTATTTTTGAAGTAAGAAAATTCTGACAGACAACTAATGATCGCAAATGCATCGTTCTTACCTTGCAGGAGCTAATGATAGTGATTCCAAAGCCTAATTATAATTTGAATTAGTAATCATCCATAAGGATATTTATTTAAATAAATGTTTAAGTAAATGTAACATTGATATAAATGCATGATCCATAAATGAGTCTCGCTATTTCAGAACGTAAATCACCATTGTTTCCGCCACTTTACCATCACCACCACTACCTCACCAATATAAGTCAATTAACATAAAAATACCGAAAATAAAAAGATAATGAATAAAATTTGACTAATTACAATTCAAAAAAAACTTAACTAATAAATAAAGCTTAACTATTCTTTTTTTAACAAAAAGAAAAAAATGACAACAAAAGAATGAAACCATTACTCACATTTTGGAGTAAAAAAACAAAAGGAAATTCTTTGACATTTAAAAGATTTTTTTATGCACATGGCCGTAAATTGATACGGAGTATTAGATTTTATCGATACTATCAATTTAGGGCTCGTTTGGTGCAGCGTTTTGAAAACACAACTTTTTCAAAATGTAACGTTTTTAAAACGCAGCGTTTTCAAAACGCAATTTTATTTTTATAAACGCGTTTGGAAATTTATTTCAAAACGCTATTTTTCATAAACAGACTAGTTGAAAACGTAGCATATTTTTAAAACGCTACAAATTGGAGTGTTTTAAAATGCTGCGTTTTAAAACACTGCATTGAAACACTTTTAAATAAAAAACGCTACGTTTTTTACCAACGTTTTGACCAAAACGCTATACCAAACAAGCACTTATACTCGTTGAAAATTTATTAGATGTGTAAATGAACATGAACACAAAGAGTAAATCTCTTGTAAAACGATAATCTCAATTTGTAAAATGAAGACACAATCACTCACAATTTAATCAAACAACACACGATAATCAGATAAAAAGAATCTATTTTATAAAAAATATATGTAAGACCATCTTACTTAAGTTTTTACTGAACACAACTTATATTGTCTTTAGCCTTATTTACAAAAAATATTTATATAACAAAGATAAAGTAGCAGCCTAATAAGGTTGTAATTTTTTACCTAATCCTTTGTTAATTGTTTAAAATATCATCAAGTTATTGCATGTCAGCTGTGATTGTGAATGTGAATGTAAGTATATATGTAACTCTAGTCAAACGTGAAATGTTTTTCTCTTTTAGAATATTTAAAAGAACAGTACAATCTTGATTCTTTTAAATGACTTTGGCCTGTGCGTGGGTGTCAAAGACGACTGAGAGTCAATCATTCGGGCCAACTTTTGAGCCCGGACATGTGTGAATTTAAATAAGGACAAACTACATAATTGCTATCTAATTTGGAGGTTATCCGCTATTCGTTCCTACACCTCGTTAATGATTTATAAATTGAATTTTTTTTATACAATTGATCATTTCATCAACTTTTAATCGTTAAGTAAGTTCATATGATATATACGTGCATTTGTGGAAGGGTACAATAGTAATTATCTCTTAAAAAATATAGAGAATAATTTTAAAATGTAAAAAGTCTTTGAATAGATTAGTCAACCCCTCCCCCTTCTTCTCTCTCTCTCATCCATGGCCACCCTATCCTTCCTCTCTCCTCCTTCTTCCCTCCACCACCCCGACACGACGCCACCACCACCCCCCACCTCATCCTAACATCCCCATACCTCAACCTCCGAACAATCTCTCCCAATTTTTACACCATCAAGGCTTTCTCATCCCCATCCTAGGTCTCGGTACTGGTTCCACCGTTGCCTTCGTGGTAGACAAGCTTGGTGAGCTCTTAAAAACTGGGTCAATTGAAAGACATAGTCGGCATCGATCCCCGCTTGGGCTCTCGGAATTGTCTTTCAAGCTTTCTCGATCCATGACGATTATGATACTCTTTCCGTCCCAAAATATATGACATTTTGGGAGAGTTTTTTTTGTTCCAAAATAGATGACACGTTACAATTTTTAAGGAAATTTTCCCTTTTTTTTTCCCCAATTCTACCCATATTTCTTCGTAACTCGTGTTTGGCTATTTTGACAAGAATATCAAAACACCTCATTAATATTTGGATAGTGACAGTTTAGTCTTTACAATATGTTTCTTTGATATGTGTGAAAAGCTCAAAAACGTCATATATTTTGAGACAAAGGGACTAGTAGGTAAGGGGAATTTCCTCCTATGATTATATCTAGTGTACCCAACAATTTGCTGTTTCATTGAGGTCGACATGCATAAAAAATAATTTGATAAAAATATTAATTTTTTACTAACTTAAACCTTAATAAGTTTTTAATATTAAACACATATTTTAATAGTTTATTATTATTTAAACAATCCTTACAAAAAATATATATTGTCGTTACACAGTTGGTTCATGTACTTTCAAAAGGAGAAATGACTATTTTATCCTACCCATAATGCACGTGAGATGCATGTGTATTGATTTAACGAAAAAAAAATAACGGAACTAAACAGAATGACAAATTCTGTTGAAATTGGTTGGTACGAGGACCACTGACAAAATTTTTTTTACAGGGACGAAAAGAAAAAAAAATCAGAAACTACAGGGACCAATTGTGTGGTTTGCCCTTAAAATAAAAGGGAGATTGCGGGCTGGTACACTTTCTCTCTCTCTCTCTCTCTCTCTCTCTCACACACACACACACACTCTCTCTCTCCTCTCTTGTCTTTATTAGAAGACCTGACCCATTTCCAATGAAGTTGTACTCCCTAATGCTTGAGGTCTTGTATGAAGTTTGCTTCTCCCCCTTTGATTCCAGGTTCAAATCATTGTAATTCACGTCATCATTGTTCAATTTCACATTTGCAAAATCTTTGCTCTTGCTCCAATGTTAGTTCACCCTCCAAGGTAGGGGTGAGGAAACAAGCCCATCAGCCCATAAGGCCCGCAATGCCCATGCCCGTAAAGTGTCCATCAGTTCTGGGTTTTAAAGTAAGGGATGCCCATGGACTCGGGCAGGATTGGACTCTTATTTTTTTTAATGCCCGTTGTGCCTGGCCCGACCCATCTATTTACAATACTTATTTTTTTAATAATTATATATAATATATAAATATAATACTACTACTTGTGTCTACTTTACTTAACTTAACTATTTACTTAAAGAAATAAAAAGTTAAAAACTTTAGTTCACTTCACAAGATTACTTCATTAGTTCATTAGTTAACAAGTTTAAAACCCTACTACTTTATATATATATATATATATATATATATATATATATAGTATGCACTAGTGGCACTAGCATTCACTAGTTCACTAATCACTTAATCGATAAGTACTTGCCCGATTGTACAATGTTATTGTTCATCAATTCTTTAGCTCTTTCCTTTTCTCCAAACCTCCAAGGGAAGACGGCACAAGGTTTGATAGGTATAAAAATATCAAAACATATAATTTCAATCCATAAGCCCATCAAAGCCTGTGTCGATGTAATGCCCATCAAAGCCATGAAAGCCCATCAATTTTATGCCGCATGAAGCCCACTATCTTGGGCATTGGCTGAAGCCCATGGCTAGATGGGCGATCTTGGGCTATGCCAAAGCCCGTGTGTTTAGAGCCCATACACACCCCTACTCCAAGGTTACAATTGAGTTATCCATTTCATTTCAGATTGCCGAAAAAGGTTTATGCAGACAATGGCGGATCCGGCCTATCCGAGCAAGTTCTTCAATGTACTTGCTCCAAAAGACTTACCTTGATTGAATCCACCGCCTTGATGACCCACAAAATTGTAAGTGAGCCAATAAATGTAAAATCTTTGCAAAAGCTTGCACTCCTAGTGATGCCTAATTTTTTTTTTAAGCATTGTGATGCCCAAATTTAAGCAGATATTTTTGCATTGTGATGCCTAAATTTGGACAGACTTTAATTGTACATTGCAATTTCTAATTTTTGCATTGCGATGCCCAAATTTGGATAATGATTTTTGCATTACGATGCCAATTTTTGAATTGCGATGCACAAATTTGGGTGGAGGCTTTGTCCATGCGCTTTTTCTTCATTAAGGGTATCTTTGTCATTTTCCCCCTCAAAAATGTAATTTAGCATTTTAAAATAAATATAGGGGACCTAGGCGATTATAATTTCATCAAAATGGACTGGCCTGATTATCACTCCTTTCTCAAACATTTATTCGATTCATTCTCCCGTTCTTTCTTTCAACTGCTAAAATCCATTTTCGAAATATTGTTCTCATAATATTCAAATTCAAAGAATGCTGTAAATTTCTTCTTCTTCTCCCTTCTTTTTCTCCTTCGCCATTAAATTTGTTGCCCCGAAGACACAATAGAAGTATGAAGATGAAAAAGAGTAGGAAGTTGTGTGGTGAAGAAGAACAGCGGTAACTAGGTAACTGTTTCTTCATCACCCTAACTTCTGACTCTTTTACTTATTCATATCATTTTGTTCTTCTTCTTCTTCATTGTGTTTGTGTGATTCAAAATATATTTACATTTGTGTTGCTATGCATGTAAAGTGTTTGCTAAAATGTCTGAATATAATTTATTTTTGTTGTTGGACACCTTTTTTGAATTTGGTTGTATTAATTTTGAATCACAATGCATTATTTATAAATCGTGATGCATCGATTTGGATTTGAGATGTAAGAAAGATGCATATAAATTTGAAGCATTTGTTGATTGTATATTGGAAAGAAGGTAAATGAAGGTCTTGTTTCATCATTATTTGCAGCGCGATGCATTAATATTTTTGCAACGCGATACATTAATTAGATTAGATATTTTAAAATTTTAAGCATCCAGTGCAAAAATTGGAATATGTAATTAAAATTGATGCATTGCGATGAAAAAATTGATGCGCACAATGCACTAAGTAAGTGATATCCGTAACGTGCATTCGGTTCATTAAAAGTGTCGTAATATTTTCGCCCTCAAAAGTGTCTTTTTTTCCGATTTAAAAAAAAAGTAGATTGGAGCGATTAAATTTTTTGAGAAAGGGACCGGTCAAATTTACACCTAAAATATTGGACATGGTTGTCTCTATCTTAAAGATAGAGGGTGTTCATGCTCGCATGTGGGCCAACTTTCATAAGTTTTTACCTTTATTTTTTCACTTTCATTATTGCAAGTTGGCAAAATTTTGGAAAAATACGGTTGTAAGATATTTTATATAAGACGGATCGGATTTGACCATCGTATATATGGTAGATTGATTTGTAGAGAGTGTGACTCCACCTACAATTAAGATCATAAAATGATTGAAGGAGACCATTCTTAAAGATTACAAGATTATCACTTTGAAAAAAGTACCCATTCAAGTGTGTACGTAGTTTATCCTCGGAGTTATCACTACGCTTAAATTTTCAACTGCAACATTTTACTCCCTCCGTTGCAGGTAAATAGTCACCGTTTGAAAGTTAAATTTTTTTAAAAAATAACACTTTTAGTAGCTCATTAGTAATAAAATGACATTTTTATACTTTAATTTTTGAAAGTAGACATTTTAAGTGAAATATACAAAAAAGAATAGTTGACTCTTTGTAAAAAACGAGTGAATATATTATATTATAATATATAAAGTATCTGTAAATAAATAGAAGAAATTGTTAATGGTGTATTACATTTAGAACTAAAGTACTAAGAGCATCTCCAATGGGTGATTCTTACCCAATTCTTATTTGGATAAGAATCCCCCATTTTGAGCAATTCTTACCAAATTCTTAACCAAAAAATCTATATATATTTAAAGTTGGTGAGGAAGA